>JABFPK010000628.1:0-14481 GCA_022817445.1 Habroteleia sp. ZL-2020
CATGTTAGATACATTGTTTTTAATTAATATAATTCTCTTAATTATACGTTGGTAATTTTATAGGAAATGATAATAAATTAACTTAAATTTAAATACCCCTTGTAAAAATTTTTAAAAAGTGCAACAAAGTAAAAAAAAATTAAACAAAAATGATGAAAATATGTATTCTTTATTCCTTCTTTATTATTTCACATTCGTTAAAACAAGGTTTACACCAAAAATTGCCAAATTATTGTTGATTGTGATCAAAAGAATTGCAAAGGTTTATTAATAATATTCTCTTGATGAAATATGTATTTCAATGAGTCTGAATGCATTTCTAAAAGATTTTATGAAAGTATAAAGTGTTCAAATACATATTGAAGGATTTTATCTTAGTTAGTACTACAGATTCTTTAAAGAATATTGTCTCGAAAAAAATTTCTGGCCAAAATTATAAAATATATAAAAATCAACTATGTAACTTTAAGTAGCAAATGCATTTATAATTATTGAATTTCTTTTCACATATTTATCAAGGTAACAGGAAATAATGCAGCGATCTTTGACCCTTTGATTTATTTAACGTACATAGAAAACACAATATGTGTGTGTATAAGAGAAAATAAAATCTTAATGTCAGTATAATATTATTGCAAGAAGTAAACCGAAGAAAATCTCTCGACTCATCTTATCTCGGACTAAGAGATAAGATGATTCCATTTCACGAATAATATTGTTCTGTCGTCTTTTTCAGAAGTCATTACTTAAAATCTCGTTTTGAAAGGTGAACTTTTTAAAGTAAATCTTTTGAAAAAAGTTTCGAACAGCATCACACTAAAACAGGAAATGTGTTTCCTCTCGCAAATTCAATTTTATAATAAAAAAACTAAAAATAGAGTATTATTGATTTTTATAAATTCTTTTAATGATTTTTAATCGAAAATGTGATCTTATCTTTGGATGAAATGAAAACTTAAGAAATGAATTTGCGGGTTAACTTCTGTCATAAACTCGTAGAATTTCATTCGATTCAATATTCACCGAAACATACACAATGAAGCGATTTAATTAGAAAACTTAGATAATTAAACAATTTTAAGCAAAACTGTTATTTGAAGAGGAGATATGACTTTTGAGAAAACAATTTATGATCAAAGAATTCATAAAACAGTCTAATAATTGCGGTCTTTGAAAGGCTTGTTATGAGAGCTGATTTTAAATTTCTTCACGAGATGTCTCTTGTCATTGTATACTCTTCTTCACCATAGTTACCAATAAAGATTATAAATAAGAGTTTGAAGATTAATTTATATCTGAAATTAAATGCCATTCTGCAAAATATATATCATCACTTTATAATTTTCAAAAAAATAATTCGATCACTTTAATTTTCAAAAAAAATTCGACTATCTTAATTGCAAAAAACTATAATTCAATAATTACTCTTTAAATACTATAGTAAAGTGGTGAAATTTAAAATAATTGTATTATAAGGTCATTAACACGAATAATGGATTTGTCTGTCCATCTGAATATATACCAACACTTGAGCATACATAATTACAGTGACAAAAAATTTGCACCGTGACGTTGTACTACTGCGACCGGAAAGGCTCGCATTTTTTCATTCCTTTAAAGCTGAATTGTAATGCTGGATGCGTAAAACCTACTTACAACATACAAAAGCATGCAGACTAATGTAAATAATTTGTCATATTATTTAACTTTCTGTGAATCAAGATTGTCAACATTCAACACGACTAAAAAATTTTTAAGACAAATATTTGTACATAATACAATATTTTCTAGTTTTAATAATTGATTATCTTCATAAATAAACGACGCAATCTTTCTATTTGTATGCAGATAATTTCAATCCAATAATCTGAATTGTGTCATTTTCACTTTTCAAGGTGTTCGACCTCTCAACATTGAAATCTTGTTAATTTACTTTGAGAAGTACAGATGTGGTTTTAGCATCGTACATTATACATGCAACCCGTCTATCGGTTCATCTCTTTTTCGCTCGCTCTCGTTGACCTCTTTATAACCTTCTCTTATCTGCTGTCTCATAAATACTAGCTCTCATCCTGCAAAATATAAAGTCATAAATCCTCACGAATCGACGTTAAAACGCATCTTTTGACGCGAGCTTGACGCATAATTTTCCTGTCAAAGTCATTTGATTCGCGATCGTGTATAGAGAGACATTTTATTGCTGCTAGCGAACCGATAAAGTACCCGTAAATCGAGAAAAAGCTCTCGTAAAATATCCTGTATTAAGGTCATAGAAAATGTGTTTAATGATAGTATACCACCACACACTATGATTGCTAGTAAAAACGGTATTAGTATAAATAAATGCATTAATTTTGTTAGTTTTTCAAAATTATTAACGAAAGTAAGAAAAAAATACCTGTCTCATGTGTATAAATAAAAAAAATTATTATTTTCAAAATAAACCTGATATATTTCGTGAATTTAAATTGATTGATTATTTAGTAATTATTTAGTGAATTACGTGTGCCATACACTAAGAAAAAAGTTAGTGTAAGTTTAGTAATATTTTCTAGCTCAACTGTGATATACTTGTGTTATATCAATATTTGATATATTTTCTAAGATTATTTTCGATACGAATTGCACTTTGATTCATAATTCAGAATATATTTACTTATAAAATATAGCAAATATGAATATAATACAAGTATATCCTACTTGGACCTGAAAATATTGCTAAATTTACTCTAACTTTTTTCTCAGTGTATATGAAATACTTTAATCAGCAAACCTGTAATATTATTAAATAAAATAATACAACTAAATGACTAAATTATTGTAATTGATATAGTAAATCGCATTTCTATTATTTTCTCAATGTTTATTAAGTTTTTGTTAGAGTCATATTTTTAGATCGGTAGGTTATTTAATAGAATTTGAAATAACTTTTTCATTTTTCAACTGTTTCACGTGAACACGTTGAAATAATTGAAATAAAAGAAAATTTATCATGAAATATTTTGAAAATGAACGAATTAACAAATATACTTGAATCGATATTAAATTATCGTTTAGATTGATTGGCTATACGCGAAATCGACAAATTTCGTGTCCTAACTCTATGAAAACCATTTCCTCATCAATTAGATTAATTAGCTAATCGAACGATTCTATCGTCTACCATTAGCAATCCGATGAAACAACAAACAAACCGCATGAATCTGAACCGCTACTAAATCACCATTTATCACCCAAATCCAATCGATTTTCCGGTATTATTATACTTGCATTACATTACATTGTTTTACACTGCATTACATGACATTATGTAACAAATGCTCGGAAATGCATAGCGTAGTGTTATTCGTGCATGCAAGCTTCGCTATCAGTTAACATCTTCGATGTCAAAGTAAACTTCCTGCGTGAAATTCGAAATAAAACAGCATAACGGATACGACGTCGGCGGCTCATCTCGAGTGTTTGCTACTGCAATCAGTCGCCAACGCGTGAAAGAGAGAGAAAACAATTTTAGGCCGCGAAACTATATAAAGCGCTCACTATTATTAGTCAAACCTTACGATATTCCTGGAGAGAGTTGCGCCGAAAAACTTTGCCAGTCAACGACTCCCGGGCGTGGGACAACGATGCATCTTGGCGCGTTTCATACTAACCAAATTAATGACGGCACGCGCCGACTTAATGGAATGCCGTTTGAATAATGCGAAGCCAAAATCGAGTACCTTCCTCCAAGCCGAGCTCATTAATTCGCGCGATTACTGTAATGTTACGAAGAAACTAGTGTTACCACGAATAAATTTGCTGTGAACGATTTCCAAACTGATGAAGTTGCGATGAAAATTGCAAATTTCGAATTTCGCAAATTCTGGTACTTTGTAGTTTGCAAGTTAAACAAACAGTTGAGAGTTCAAATTTATGTAACGCGTCGTCGGGGGAAATATAATGACATAATAGGTACGAAACTTTCGTATACTAAAATATTTGAAGAATAAAAATTAAATTATTCTTTATTGGAAACTAATCGAATTTAAGGCTTTTCATGAAAAATGTTCTTGTGATACGCATTTCGAGATAACTTTTATTTTATAACAATTTTATTGCTAAAGATAGAGCAAAAGACAATAGATAAAGTAAATGAAGAGAAAAAAGTCGTAAACCCAGTTAGACGGTACAATCCACCGGATTTAGATACCAAGAGAGATGGATTTAACGAATTTTCGAAAACTTTTATTTCACATTAAATGATTCTATCGTTTCGATAGTATTAGTAAATAAAAGAGAAATTATCAGGGTAAATTTATTTCGATTGTAGAACAAAATTTTTTCTTTAACTCTACTATTTTATATTAACGAATATTGGTAAAAAATATTATTATACAAGTTCGTGGATAAATATCATTATTGTTGCAGCTTGTGCAAAGTGCATAGATTTGATTATGTATAATGTTTAAAATAAAGTGAGCAGATGTCAATTGTAATTAACAATTATATGTATGAAGATTGAACAAGTGATGGGACCATTCACCAACGAATTCTCCGAATCGTTTAAAGGCATTTCTTTGCATATGATTGATATAAGTGAAATACGCACATGGGCAGACAGCGGTACAAAAACCATTAAAAGGCATCAAGAGTTATTTATCAATCAAGTTTATGAAATTATGTTACGTGATTCTCTGAAATTTTGTATGAACTCCATTTAATTCATTCAGATAAAATACAACAAAATTATAATATTAACATTGAATGCAACGTAACGTTATAAATTCAACATATTTAATATGTTAATAACAACAAAATATATAATCAATTAGATTAAAGTAAATAACTGCACTCAGAAAAATATTTTATTATGTGGAAATAAATAGTTTTGTTGGATATATTTTGTTGACCCAAACAAAATTTTTTGGTTGGCACAACAAAACATTTTCTTCTAAATATTAAATCTTTTTAAAAATTATTAGATATTTAATTTTTTCTTGATATTTGTACAATATTTTTTTTATATTTCTAATTATTTTATTTTCACTAAAAACATATTTATTAAGTATTTTTGATTTATTATATATTATAATTTTTTATATTTATTTATAAAATATTAAATTATGATGGACGTCATGTATGTTCAATAGCCAAGTGGTTAAAGCGTTCGACTGACTCTGCAGCGTCCCGAGCTCGAATCCTACAGCGTGCAGCGTTTTTTTGAACGAAATAATTCTACGAATAATTGTACGAAATAATTGAAATAAAATTGGTATACGTCAACTTTATCCGTGTCACAGTTGATTGCTATATGTAACTATAGTGTGAGGGATATCAACTATCATTCATCAACCAAAAATTTTGTTGGTCACATTTCTACTAAATTATATTGTTGGGAAAACAAAATTTTTGTTAACACAACAAAACATTTTTCTGAATATGAAGTAGAAACATTAAACACACAAATTTTTGATAATCAATAAATAATTTTTCAATTCCTCTTTAAGGAAGAATTATGTAAAATTAGTAAGTTAATTATATATATATATTTAAATTAAATTAAATTAAATTAATTAAATTAAATTTTCCATTGCAACTACATTAAAAGTTTTTATTTAGCAAAATTAATTATTCTTATTTATCGATTTACATTTATTTCAAAGAAACTAATGCCAAAGCAAATTATTTGTATAAAAGTTATGAATCTTATCGTACTTTACCGCAACTTTCAAGACCAATTACTGTCGATTTATTAATTTTAGTAACCAGATAAAAATGAAACTATATACATCCAGTATTTCAAGTATTTGAGATTCTCTACTGTACAAGGAACACTGAAAATTTAAAGTTCTTGTTAACTGAAACTTTACAGTTGTTTAATTAATATTGGATATACAAATTGTTTTTCAACTAAACTTTTTTCTGTTATGCTCTGCTCACAAGCGAGAATAATCCTTTAAGTATAGAAGCGAAAATAATTTAAATTAACTTTGTGAATGAACTTGACGATAACACGTTCTTCTTTAATATAATTTCTATCTTATCTTTATAGTTCATTTGACGGTTCGTACGTTATACATAAAGTGTCTTTATATGATACTTTTATACTTAAATAAGAAAAAACGAGGGACATCCAGAACAAGGCAAATCATTGTGCGCTTTAAACCGTAAGCTGAATTATACATTCCACAAACGAAAGTTATTGTAAATCCTTGTTAACGTGCGCGAATTAGTTTAAGTACTAAGCTTAGCGATATAAACTTAATACAACAAAAATATATGGTACAAAATTACATATAAATTTATATCTCATAAAAGGACTACCAACATTAACATTTTATTTTACACAAAAGGCAAATACAGGAAAGTTTATCCGAAACAAGTTCATCGTTTGCATTCAAGTATTTAAATCTGATTTGCCCACACAGGAAATATTCGAAAATTGCATCATTATAAATTTGATTCAATTAAAACTGTAGTTTATTTTGCTTTTTAACGAAAAAATATAAATTACGGTTTCGTGTTTGAAATTTAGTACTATATAATGCAAAAGAAAAAAATGCGCAATCGCTGAACGCGGAAAAAGTTTACTATGATAATTATTTCATTGACCGTGTAGTTACTCATAAAATTTTCAAGGATACGGAGGTTTCCAATGTGCCCTTCGACGCCAGCGTAAGAAACGCCGAGAACAGTGAATGAATCGCATGAAATAAATTTTGTACAGATACGTCATGTCACCCGGAAATTCCGCTTAAGTAATTAATGACTCGATGAAGAAGTCTGAATCATCATCGAGTTTTTTCTTATCAAATTTATTAAGAACCCCTCAGCATAACTGACACAAAGTTCAAAATAAATTGACATTTAAAACGTCGCAAGAAATACATGATACACTAGAAAACCGTGAAAAAGTCGGAACTTTTCGAAGTTGATAAAATGGCGAGTTGATAGAATGGATGACGATGTATTTTTCATTTTGGCCAGCATGTAACATATATCGTTCTTGAGACAAAATCTTATATTTGTTTATTTGTGTTCGGAAGTAAAGCAGCTCTAAAAAACGTTTAAAGCGATTCTTGAATAAAACCGAGAAACAACTAATTTAGAAAAAGTGAGATAAACCGCCTTTCAGGAACGATTTTCCATTTTTCAGCTGCACATTTGCCCGACTCTTTCGTTCGAGCAAATAAATTTCCGTTGCGTGCAGAGGTCGAATTTACGAAGACTATCCCGAGAGCCACAATAAGCGAGATTAACAAGTTTCGGGAAAAAACGAAAAACTCTTTGTACAGGTTTGCACAATCGATGCATCAAGTTACATTCGGACGTTTGTCAGATCGATCGATCTGTTGTGTTGTCATTCGACATTTTGTTTTTCAAGCTATCGCTCCATTTAAGTAATTTATAGACACTGAACTACAAACTCTTATGCAAATAGAATTAAAGATTTTAATCTTTGACTACATTTCGTGACGAGTTGGAATTAGTCAAAATTATTATATCAGGCGGATAAATTAATAATGTATAATTTGTGTAAAAAATAAAATCACATTTATATTAATTGCAAAGAATAAAAAATAAAAATATATGGATGTTATTTTATAATTCGTTTGTTAATTTTGTACTCAAGCATTAGTGTTGATTTTACTTTTTTTAAAAATGGGAACATCACGTCTAACTGCAACTAAAACAATATGCATGGAATCTTGACCTCATAAAAATTGTTATATTTTCTAATTGTGATTTAAACAAATGTAGTATGATTGATAGTACGTCATCTTGAACTTTGTATTCTTGCGATTGTCACCTGACCCCAGCCCATTTTTCTAGTCTCGTCTTAATTTCCACGCGTTCGAAATTAGTTTGACCAATTCATTAAAGAAGCCTTTGAAGCCAAGCTGTGAAACTAGCATTGGTCGCTACATGAGTCACGAATGTTATAATTAAATTCATAAACGTCACGATCACGGCGAGTCACGTATAATGCGCTGCTTCAATTTTGGAAATTTTGCACCTCCAGGAGTTGAGAATATAATTTACAAACATAATGAGTCTTGAGGATTTTGCGCTAATGACAGTACTTGTTAAACTTTGATAAACTATTTAACTTTGTTTTATTAATAAATATAATGAAGAAAAAGACGTGCATTACAATGGCCAATTCAGAAGACTCATTTATGCAGAATTATAGAGCTCTTATTATTATTTATTATAATTATAAGCTCTGCAAAATTATCTCTAATAATAAATTTAACATTTATTTCTTAGAAGAAAATTGTTTTCAGCTTTAATATAAAATTTAATAAATTAAAGTGTGTGTGTGTGTGTGTGTGTGAAATTGGAATTGAAATAAAACATAATAAAATTATTTTAAAATTGTTCCGTATATTCTTGCATTATTTATTTATATTACCTAAACCTCATTATTTTTAGTAAATAATTGTATATATTATAAATAGGGGTAATTATGTTAACTAAATTACTGTATTTAATAAAGCAGATTAAAAATGTTTTATTACAATATATAAAGTTATATATATTATACATATAATATAAAAATTACTATATATGTTTTTTGAATTATTTTATATAAAAATGTTAGAAATGTCTTTCTGATTTCCTTTTGAAAATTTTATCTGTTTTGGTAATTAATAAAAGACGTTAAACATATAAAAACATATGTGTATGGAAAATGTATATATATAAATATACAAGCAGCTCATTTAATTTTTGTTTATTTATTATCTTTATATATTTATTGCTTTCTTTGATTTACGTCTTCCCCTAAAAATTAATTATAATCATATTTTTTAAATTATAGTCATGTTTGCTTAATTTGGAAATCATTTTTCAAAGTAATATGTGTTTAGTCATAATGATGTTGTCAATGACAATTGTATCAACGATGCAGAAATAATTATTTTTTGTTATTTAAATTCCCATTGTATCTATATCTGTAACAAATATCATTAATTATGTAATAAAATTACATTAAAAAAAGTCGAAAAAATGAACCAGTTATCTTATGTAATTGATAATAGTAAAAAGAAACTATACAAAATGTGTATAATATGTGGATTAATTTGTTATTATTATATATATTATTCTCTCTCTCTACAATTTTGTCAGTAAAATAGTTTTCATAATATATTTTGTTTGATTTTTTTACAATGCATAAAATTACTCAATATTTAATATCGTTAAAAAAGAATATTTCATTACTACTATTATCAATTATGCTACGTGTAATATTGTAGCATACTCCAGAGGCCTGCACTTCAAATACAAATCGAATTGTATATGAGATTACACGTAGCATTATCTATCAAAGTTAGAGGAAATTGTCATCAGTAGGTAATATTTCGAAATAAAACTATATTAGAGAGAATAATTAATCTCGAAATAGTGAAAATATTCAGTATTCTATAGTTAAATAAAATATGCATATATTACTTATTATTATGTCAGTTAATTTAAAATAAAATTATTTTATCAAAATAAAAATAAACCACTAATCTATATAAATAAACAAAAAGTATTGCAGTAAATTAAGCATATTTATTCTCAGACATTCTTTTTCAACCGAAATTTTAATTATATACTACACAACTAAATTTATACTACACAACTAATTCCCAAAGTATTAATTTGTGTGTGCAACTAATTACGACAATTTATTTTGAGACAGTCCCGGTGTTGAATTCCGAGCCCAGCCTATTAGAAAATGTTCGACAATTACCACGGGATAATCATCGATTTTATCCGGAAACAGCGATAAAGTTTTAGAGTTGAGACATGCCTCAACTTCACACGATAAAGTATTAAATTGTCTGGATGTAACAAAATATAGCTATCAGAAAATAACGTTCTAAGAAAATTTATTACATTTAATATTAATTTTGAAAATATGCAGTTCGTGAGTTATAAATTTCGAATTCATATTTACACTAACATTCAGGTTAATTATTTTTTAATCTTTCGCAGCTTGATTGAAGACTAGAGGGAGTTGTGCGTTTTAGAATTTAGTTCCATTACCAGTATATATATGTAGTACATGCATAGTATTTAGAAGTTCACATCTAACAATAAATCGTCTTAACACTACCAGAAAAGCTTCTGTTCCGTAACTGTTGACTAATTCAGTGCGTCTAACTAACTTGCGTGGTCATGTAAATAAATAAATACATGTAATATTTCTTTGTATATATTATGCCTTTTGTTATATTCATATAACAAAATTTATGTAGAATTTAAAAAAATCATTTAAATAGCGATAAATTGAATACAAATAACATAAAATAAAGCATAAGTATAATTTCTAAAAGCTCTCCGGGTGGAAAAAATAAGTCTGGCTAAGTCTAGCCAAGTCTGGCTTATGATCGAGTTTCAGACTTTCCTTTTTTGAACGTTAGTCTTACGATCCATACTCCTGCCAGACAACCAATGTCTGGCGATCCATACTCCTGCCAGACTAACAAAGTCTGGCAGTTCATATTCCTGCCAGACTAGCAAAGTCTGGCATGCTATTTTTTAATAAATGTTAATAATAATATAATAATAACTTTTAATAAATAATAAATAATAATAACTTTTATAGTCTGAAATGAATGTGGATCGCCAGACTAAAAACAGTCTAGAACTCGATCATGATTCAAACTTAGCCAGACTTTTGCCAGACTACTTTTTTCTACGCGGATTCTGAAAAAACAGCTAGAATATTAAAAAAAATAAGTAAAGTTTATTAGGGTATTAGGAAATTATGGATATCTTTTCCAAAAACAAAAATGTACTATATAATATATATAGTAAAAATTACTATCTGTATATAACTTTATCCACGATGTGATAACAAAATTAGTAATCTTTATTTATTTTTTAGGTATAAAAATTCATAATGTGTTTCAAAATAATTTATTTTTCGTATATGTAACTTATTTAATTACAACTTCACTCAACCCTTCATCAGCTAGATATAAAAATTTCACGAGCTCAGTAAACATGGAAGGTTTTGTTGCCATGCTTTTTAAGCGAACATATACTTGAGCATATTATGTAAGAATGTTGGAGCAACGCCGATAAACAATAAGAATGGTGCTTACTTTAAACTGAGAACTTTGTAATATAACTTCAGAAGATTGGTGAAAATGATTCTCACTTTACTTTGCCAAACAACTCTGCATTAAAATATTTCGAAGAAGAAAACGTTTTTGAACAAACGTGTTTGCGAAAAGTTATATTATCAACAGAATATAAAGCTACAAATTATTATTAAGTAAATGTTCACAGTAGAAAATTTACTTGTTTGAAATAGAAAACTTTGACTGGCACATAATTAAAACAACATACGATATGAATTATTATACTAAAACTACATAATAATTTATTTATTATTTTTTTAAAGAATATCTCCTAAAACTCCATTCAACATGCATTAAATTTTTAATTGGTTTTACCTAAATAGAAGTATTATTACAATTCAATAATCTAAATATTATTCTTATAATACGAATATATATAAATATATTAATAATAGTACCATCAAGCATATCAAAAGCAAGTTCTTTACTAGTAAATATTCTTTAAAAAGGACTTAGTTAAAGATGCAACATATTGCAAAGGTATAAAGAACTAAATTACAGTGGAGAACGGATTTGCGTGGCGCCTGAATTTTACATAGAATCCCGTATCTTGAGACTCTTGAAGTAGAAACTGTCCCCAAAGAACAACTTAAGCACGTACTGTCCATCGAGTTTCTTTCTCTATGGCCTGACCTGCATTCTTCGGTCTGAAATCGTGCCCACGGGCGTTATTACGTGACCAGGGTGTACCCCATCTGGTTATTACATCTAAAGAAGTTACCGAATAAACGAATACGAGATTGCGGATGTGCCAGCTTGGGCGAGCGAAAGCGTTTTAAACGGGAAATGGAGTCGTTATTTCTCCAGCTACGGAGATATAAAACGAAATAATGATATTAAAATAACACAACGCGCGGTGCGATAGCAAAAATCTACGTATCCGCTGCAATAGAAAAATTAAAATTTTTATTTTCTCACGCGAGTTAACACTTACTTTCTGCTTTGTCTAATTTCTCCAAATACTTACACATAAATAACCACTTTACGATCGCTAATGGAAATTTAGGATTATTTGCATTATTCCTGTGTGTGTCTTAAAGATAAATATATTTAAGGTCATTTAATTAACTAGTGTCGTGCAAATTTGTGTAATTTTTTAGATTAAAAATGTACTATCTTGAAAATTTATGATCTACGTGAGGAAACCTACTAAAATACGAAATTATTTAAATATGCGGTCAATATATAATATATACATATACAGGGTGTATACAATTTCTAGATGCGGTTACATATCTCGAGAAATACACATCGGGTCAAAAAATACAAAAATAACTTTTTATATGTTTAAAAAAGTTATGCAATGATATCGAACTAGACCTCCTAGTCCCACTTTCTTAGGATAAAGCGAGGAGCACCTTTGAAATGTTAAATCTCTTAAACTAAAACTACTCACACTACACTCAAAAAAATATTTTGCCGTGTCAACAAAAATTTTGTTTTCCCAATAAAATAATTTAGTAGAAATATGACCAACCAAATTTTTAGTTCACACAACTAAATCATTTTGTTCTTTCAATAAAACCATAATTAAATTATCTCAAACAAAAATTGTAGTTGATATACCCGAAACCATAGTTACATATAGCAATCAACTCTGACATGGATAAAATTATCTTATACAATTTCACTTCAATTATTCGTACAAAAAAAACGCCGTCCGCTGCAGGATTCGAACTCGAAACGCTGAGGTGTCAGTCGGACACTTTAACCACTAGGCTACTACATTCATGACGCCTATTGTATCTTTTACTTTCCTTATAGTGCCAAATATTTAAAAAATATTTAATGAATATTTAATAAAAAAATACAAAATTATAATATATATATAATAAAAAAAATATTTAATGAATATGTTTTTGGTAAAATATTGAGTAAAATATTTAGAAATATAAAATAAAATATTATATAAATATCAAGAAAATAATTTTTTATTAAGATTTAATATTTAGAAGAAAATATTTTGTTATGTCAACCAAAAATGTTGTTTGGGTCAACAAAATATATCCAGCCAAACTATTTACTTGCACTTAATAAAATATTTTTTTGATTGTAAAATTGTGCAAAATTGTCAACATTAAACCCTTGATACAAAAAATAATAATTTTCAAATTTCATTATTCTTTTAAATTTATTACCGATCGAACTGTCATACGAAATTTTATTTGATTATGATTATTTCATTACGATATCAAGCTATATCGTGATATTAAATAATAATTTTCAAATTTCATTATTCTTTTAAATTTATTACCGATCGAACTGTCATACGAAATTTTATTTGATTATGATTATTTCATAACGATATCAAGCTATATCGTGATATTGAAATTCATCTGTCATTCTCTTGTAATATGCAATAACAAATTTAAAAACATATATGTGTACGTGTCTAGTTTGAAGGTGTCATAAAATTCGTTCTAAGCGGACTCGAGAAATATCTGTCAAAGGATTATTGTGTTTGTCTCGCTATATCTAACAATTTAAAGGCAGAGAGAGAAGCGAATCAAAACTCAAGTAAATAGAGATATATATAGGATATATATATGCCTTGTCTCGAAGAGTTGCTTGCGCGACCGACTCTTGATTATACTGTTCTTTTCTTTGTCTATTCTCGTAAAGTTCATGGAGAACGCTCATTTCCTCTCCTCAACTTTCCTCCCGTTCAGAACAATGAAGCAGTGACCAACTGAACAAACCCTCAACAATCATGCACTATTGCCACCGCTACTTTTTGTAACGCCATTTTGCGAGGTTCTTCTTAATTGCAGCTATTATGCTCTCCCGGGACAAGTATTTTTTAATAACTATGGTTATAATGACACCACTGATGAACTTTCGATTTTTTTGTTGAGGCAACAGCGTTAATTATTCCGTTCTCTAGTATATTTGCAAATGGGATTCTTTAGTTCTCTAAGTTTAATGGTATATCGTTAATCGTGCATGTGTTATTATCTGCATTCACTTTTGCTCTCAGTTCTTGGAATGCACTAAGATGACTTTAGAATTCCAAGTCAATAGTCCTAGTTTTAAATTAAGGTCAAATTTGGCAATATACAATTTTAATTATTTACGCGACTCTTATAAATTTAACTAAATGATTGTTTACCTTATTTTGTATTAGTACTAAAACTACACAATCATGAATTATTTTAGTAAGTAGGAAAAAATTAATGTTATATTTAAATTGAATTACCCTTATATAGTATTTAAAAATACATGTTTTGTAGATTTTATTATTTTTCTCTAACTTTTTATATGCCAAACATAAAATTGTTATTTTATCATAAATAATAACAAATATATACACCCAGTCCCATCAAAAGCTGAACACCTAAATTGGCGTATAGGCCAGTTT
>JABFPK010000629.1:0-14478 GCA_022817445.1 Habroteleia sp. ZL-2020
AGTAATATTTAAGAAGGAGGAAAAACATTTTCTATCTTCGACAATACAGCACGTTTCCTTTCCTTTCCTTGCCTTGCCTTAACTTTTCTTTTCCTATGAAAATCTTTGAACGCTCAATTCACTTTGCCGCATGCTTTTCACGAAAAATGAGGACAATCTGATTTCAGTGACAAATTTTGCGAATTGTTCAAACAGCAAAAAGCAAATTCGTAAAAACGCAAGCGCTGAATATGAAGTTGTCGCGCCAGTTGCAATACTTGGAGCATTCGAAACGCATAACGAATGATTCATTTGATTACGCAGAATGGAAACGGGCGACTGAAATGAATGGAAACAGTATGAAAATCGAGCGTTTTTATCCACTTGCTTTGGATGACTCGTCACAGCGATTATCTCGCACGAACAATGAAGGCGACATGGATAACGAGTCTGCACTCTCTTCCTACACTTTCTTTCTGGCATCGTATCAGCAAACTTCTCACGACGTCGCGCGTACTAGCTTCTCTCTTTCGCTCTCCATTGCTCAAAAAGGTTAACTTTGAGCTTCGAGTTATTCAACAGCAAGCCACTTGTTATGTCTTTTATGCCACACAACTCTACGCAGATCTCTCGGTCACTTCCAACGATAATATACCATTGCACGGAACAAACGCAAGCAGAATGCCTGCCAATTCACTCGTCCATTCATTAGCTTTTATTTTATTGTCAATCTCTGTACAATTTCATTTTTTCCATTCGCCTTTCAAATAACATTTAAATTATCATTTTTCTAGCTTTCGAGAAAAATGATTTGTTCGCAAAAAATACGCAAATTTCTAGATATACGACTATAGTTCTGCAATGCAGTCCACGATCGTTGATCTTACAATCTTGACTGTCAATTCGATAATCCATTTTTCTCAATATCACAAGTCATATAAAATACATCGGTCGAAATGTGTATAAAATTCAGTCGAAATTTCCCTATTGAGTTAACATTCCATTGATGCGAAATCAATATTTAAGGTGAAATAATACACGTTAACCAAGTCAAAATTGACCTAAGTTCTTCTTGTGACAATTTTGCATTAATAAACATATTTTAATTCAAGTTAAACGATTATAATTGTAATAATAATTATAATTCATGATTTTTATATTGTAATTAAAAATAATTTCTGTGTGGAAATTTATTGCCGTGCGTTTTCAATAATCCAATATTTTGATTTTAAATTGAAAAAGCGTTCAATCATTTCAAATAAAAAGTGATTTACAAAATACTTATTGTATTAATGCAAAATTGTACAAAAAAATTATTAAATAGGCTGCAGATTGAAAATTAATTAATTTTTATCCTGAAAATTAACAATTAATTTCAATCTTCCGGTCTTTATATCATATAATTTTGCATGAAAACAAAAAGTCTGCTACGCTATGTCAAAGTTTATTCATTCATAATTTAATTGTTCATAATATAACAATTGTTATTGTTATATTGTTATAGAAATTTTTCTTTTGATCATTATTTAACTAAAAACATATAAAAATGTGCATTGCATTTAATCTAATTTAGACACAAATGGTAACATTTAGTTTTTTTTTCTGCAAAACAATATTATGATATATATTTTTTTATTTTAAATTATGTATGTAGCAATAAATAAAACTGCATTTTTGTTTACGATGTATTGATCCATGCATTACGTTAAGGCAAACAACCACAATTCGCGCCATTTTTTTCTCATCCACCAAGTTTCTCTTGGCTTCGTCAGTATCCGCAATCGCAAATCTTGCCTCTCGATATAAAACAGAAGATACAGCCAATACGCGAACAAAGAATGCCTCTCCAATATATAACGCTTTTACTTATGTACTTTGGAAAATTCGAATTGCACCTTAACGCAAGCTAATTTCTATTTATAGCTCCAACTTTGCATCGAATTCCGCCAATTTCATTACATCGACGAACAAAAGAACGGCGTGCAATGCAGCCCAAGTAAATACATTCTATATTTTATTCGCAATATTTATTCTGTTTTTTGTAATCTTTATATAATGCAATATCATTTAAATGAGTATAAAATATGAATACTATAAGAACTATTGAAACAACAATCTATATAATCTATATAATGTGGCAAAACATCGTAGAAATCAACTCTAAAAACTCCCATAATAAAGTCCCAAGTAAAAACTTGGCTTAGTAGACAGGGCGCTAGTAAGAAATTAGTAAGTTTCTAGTAAGTTACTGAAATGTTTCGGATATAGATTTTTAATCAATTCATTTTTAAAATAAAGATTTTTACATTTTACATTTTACCACTTATTTCAGCGGTTTGTTATTACTTACCACTTTTCAACGAGTTGCCAAAATCATATTTTATTTTACTATACATTTATTTCTTCTTTAAAACATCTCCTTTTATATATTTACATTCCCAATTTGGTTACAGAAAAAAAAGACTTTCTTCTTATGATCCCCCTTGCGAATCTAGTAGGTACTACGTTGTTTGAAGAAAGCTCGATAATGGTAACGATTTCAAAATTGAAATGCATGAAAATTTAATTTAAAAAATTGGTAAAATAATAACAACTTATTTTGATTATTTTTAATAAATGTTATTATCCATTAATGAAAATTTAAGAATAAATTCCTTATATTTTAACATAAATATTAATTCAATTTAGTAATACAAAATTTTACTTTGTTAATTACTTTTTTCCATTAAAAAACTTATTCAATTCATTTATTTTTAAAATTTTTTATGATTAAATAAGATGAAGATTTTATTATAGATTTTTGTGAGGCAAGCTTAATATGAGCTTAACTACATTGAAAGAAAAAATCAATTAAAAATTATTGTTTTGTTAAAAATAAAATTAGAAAATAAAAATTACTGATCTGGGTAAGTAAAGAGAGGACAAATGAAAAATTCAATTAATATTAATGAACAGTACAGTAAAACTTATATGTACTATTTTCTTATAGTTATATTTCCAAGAATATATAGATTTGAGTAAAAAAAATTGCCGAACTCAGTTCATTAAAAAATGAAAAAGTTTTGGCGCCATGAATATTTTTATATGTTACTCATTTTGTATTAGGAATAGGAATTGATTGTATAATTGTGTGTACGCAAATATATTTATTATTTATATGAATATATATATACTGCACGCACCGATGCTATAGGACTTGCGTGTATTACAATTTATGTGCAGCCACATTGCGGGAAAAAGTGAAACTAAACTAATAATTTCAAATGATCAGTTTAGTGACAAAATATATTTTTACTAAAATGTCCATTCATATCACCAAACAAGTATATTATATGATCAAACAAATTATATTATATAGTAAATAATTTTTAACTCAACTATATTTAAAAAAAAAAAAAAACTATATTTCATTTCTTTATTTTTATATGTTTACTTCATAAAAATTTCTCATGTTTTATACTTATCCACCAATTACTGGTAAGTTTAGCAAATTTTATAAAAATATTAATAATATTTATTGGAAATTTTCTTTACGTGTGTTGATTTAAAAAAATAATTTGAAATCATATTTGTTCAAATTAAATAACTTCATATGTATTTTTCAAGTTAAAAAGAACCCGATATCAATTTCACAGAGAATTTATTTTTTGCTGTTTTTGGATTATAATATTTGTGTGTGCCAGTTGCTGATTGAAATAAATAACTATATGCTTTGAATTAATTAAATCGATATAAATGCACAAGACCGAGACATTGATATTTGTATAATAATATATAATGTAATACTATATAACTATAATAATAATATAATAATTGCGGCAACACTGATAATTTGTTCTTTATAAATTAATGTCAAACAGAACCCTTATTTGTTTGTTCAAATTAACGGGAAATTGAGTATAAGGAATACGGTAAATATGTACGCGAATCAAAGGATGTCTGTTTGAATGTATGTACGTGTGTACGGAAACATGGCTTTTGCGTGCGCCAGGACAGTTTCTCCGTTTCCTTCCGGTTGCTCGTGACACCGGCTGTATTTCAGAGCGCGACGAACCAGAGAAAACCCTGCCCATCGGTTTTATTAGACTTAAGCAACGCGCGTCTTTGCGTCCAAATCTTAAGTTAAGGTGCCATTTCTTCCGCTTTCTTTCGAGATTTGCCACCATTTGCAGAAAATAGCCAATTTTAAACTAAAATCAATTCGAAAATGTTACACTAAATGTGCTTTAACGGAATTTGTTGAGGTGTACAATCTATACAGATAAATTTTCCAATGTAATATATATTAAAGTGAAATTGTTGATCTTTATTTTAAATTCAAATCATTTCGTTTCATTAATCAATTTTAATCATTAATTAATATTTTAATATTTTCACTACAATTAACAGAGCGTGCAATTTTGATAGTCGAAAGTTTGAGATCATAGGAGACGTTTTTTCCCCTTGTATATGGTCAATATTTAGGAATAAGTGAAGAGAACGGCAATGGAGTTTTTGATACCACTCCGATAATAACACCGGCAATAAAAAAAAGACTTCTTTTATGATTAGAACTGAAAAATATATGAAAGTTTACCGCGGTAAATGCACCGTAAGAGCGGATTCCGAACGCTATTCGGACGAATGTTATTTTATCTTCCTTATCCCGGATTGCGATTTTCGACTTTTCGGAAATTCGATTACAATTGCTTGTTATCCGAACGAAATAATAAACCCCTGCAATTATTATCATTATTGTGATTATTGTACGCCAAGAGTAGAATTTTGTCCATTCTTATTGTTTTGTATCGCATTTAACATTGGTAATTTGAAAGTTTGACCTTGTTACATTGATTAAAATAATTAATTGTAATTATTCTCCTTTAACATATAAATTAATTAAATTTTAACATTAAATTAATTAATTTTGTGGAACGGTAACTCGTTTCTAATATATGTAATTTTTATTTTGAAAGTTAAATATTCTAATTACAAGGTTTGAAGCACTGTTTTAGAACACTTAAATTATTACAAGAGAAACATTTAAATTACCTCTCATTAGGATTTTTTCTAGCAAAGCTAAGACACGCGCGAAAATAATAAAGTAATATAGGTACGCTTCTTTACCGTCTTCTGAACCAAATTATATATCTAATTTAACAATCGCAGAAAAATTTCATTTCTAAACCCCGTTTCTCTCCGTTCAACTTTTATTTTAATATTTTATCTTCCAATATATATTGTATATTGTATATATATTGTACTTTGAATAATACTTTCCTCGACATAATCTTTACTTAATGACTTGCAATTGAAAAAATTTATTGCCTCGATTAATAGTTGTTCGTTCGTCAATTTAGTTAAAAGTTCTTAATCGAGCAACGAATTAAAATAAATGAACGCCGTAGCAAATATATTAGTGATCTAAATCGTGAACAATGTTTTAATTGTTCAAACATTAAAATCGCGACAACGCGACAAGCGTAACACTTGAATTAGAATTGGTTGGAAAACTGCATAGCAAATTCGTCTTTGCAGTCATTTTAGAGAATTGAGATACACGCGTGCGTTCACCGCAACAACTAATCGCGCTTTCGCGCGGAATTCTGTGGCCGGGAGAACGACATGATATATTCGCGACTCATTCGAGCGAGGAAACACGCTTAAAAGCATAAAAATCGTACATCTCGGTCAGACAGCACTTAGAGTAATGAATATTGCCAAGCACTGACACGAATATTCCCGTTTTTGATTATACGTTTATTTGTTTTTACCTCGTGGCGGTCACGGCAAACAATTGATGGCAAAAGTAGGCAACACGTGATGCGGAATTACGATTCATAGCGACTAGAAAAATATGACGTTTTTGTTGTTCGCGCGCACATTAATTTGCTAGCACAATTTAAACATTTTTATCGACGGGCACTCCAAATAATGTCCTTTGCGGTTAAAATAATTTGTTTCGTTTGCAATTAAATTTAGATGCATTTGGACGTTCTTTTCGTTAACTCAACTTATAATTTTTTTTTTAATAATATAATAATAAAAAAACTTTTTTAACTAGTGTTATTTCGTGCACAAAGTCGTTGATAATAATTTGTTCCACTCATGCATTATACCATGCTTTTTAGTATTATAATTGAGTTGAAACGATTTTTGCTCCTTTATTCGTTTTCGGTGCATAGTAACCACTTTCATACGTTTTGGATTACGCAGCACAGGTTTTTAAACATTTTTTGTTCTATAACATCGCTTTTACTAGACGCTTTTTTATTATTTACAAAAAACTGCGGTATGAGTTTTTTAGATCCGGCGTTAAGAAAATGTTTGTAATGCGGAAATGAGCGCAATGCTCTTATACTCTTACTGTCCATAATTTCTATGCCCGTAATCACACTGAAATAAATTTTTCTTCCGCAATCTTTCCTTCCTAAATTTCACACTGCAGCTTCTATTTGTCGGACAAACTTAAGCTAATTATTCATACTTTTATAATCATTTTATTTTAATCTTGAAAAAACGTATTATTTATATCATAAAAAAAATCTACAAAAATAGAATAATAGACTCTTAAAAAAGATAAGTTTATGTTAAATCGTCAATTTTTTTCAAATAATTCTATTTAAAGTAAAACGAAATCTTTTGTTGATTTAGCTTTTCATCTTACGAACAAAATAAACATCTTTTTAGGATAAAACCACAATAATTTTATAATAATATGAATTCTTAATATAAAAATAATTTCTTTTGTTACAATGTAAAATGTGACAGCAACGTCTCTATAATAATAATTAAATTGTTTTTATTGCTCATACCTGTATTCTGTTGTCAAAGACTGCACCTATATTTATTATTACATTCATAATATTCCAACAATAACGAATATGATAAAAAATCGACTTTAATTAATTTTTTTTGTAATTATATTTGAAAATTGTACTAAATTATGTTACTTAAATTGAATAACATTTTTTTTTTAAATTTTCAACAATTTCAATAAAAACCAAATTATATTCATAAATCTAAAATTGCTCTTAGCTAATTAGCTAATTTTCTGAATGTTAACAAATATGATGAATTATACTGTAATATATCTGACCTAGATATACAAATATTTCTGTAATATCTTTGCAAAACAAATTATAAATTCTGTTTCAAAAACTAAAATCTACTTATAATAAATAGAGAAAATTCTTAACGGAAAGCATTAGCGACTAAGAATAATTTCGTTTTATAGTAAATAGATTGTAATTTTGTTCTTACTTTAAGAAGAAAACCTATTTACCATAAGAAGATTTCTTTTACCATAAAGCAACTATTTTAAGAGTATAGAGAGGAATAAAGAAGTAAAAATGTCTGAGTTGATTTACTTTAATATATATGTATATATATGTTAAAAATAAAAATAAAATACATATTCTCTAAAATGGTATCATTGACTTGAAGATCTAAAATTTACAACAGTATAATATAGATTTAAGGGTATATTATGTACGCATGAAATATAACAGCTTATTTGAAATCATCTGAAAAACCAAAAGAAACGAAAGGTTGAATTGAATACGGTAGATTTACATTTATAAGACTAAAAGTTATATATATAATTATATAAATATATGGAATAATTTTCTTTTAAAATAGCAAATTTTTTGTTTACGTTTAAAGAAAGGTTTAAAAGAAAACTATTCCATTTTTCCTTGAAAACAATCTAATAAAATAGAAATTCTTTCCGTTAAAAGCAGTAATTTTTATGTTTAATGTTTTATGTTTTTAATATCACTTGTTTACTGTTTAAACAGCATATATATTTTTTTCTCACAGTGGAAAAATTACCACAAACGTTAAACCAAATAAACTTTAATTAGTTTGTTAGCCAAGTAAAAATACATTAATACTGAGACGAAATATCAAAAAGTAAGAGATAACGTATATATATATAGTTGCCAATGACTCTTGACTGCGTTGTCCCTAGACAGCGGTTTTTAGTTGTAAAGTTATTTGAAGGTGTCTGAGAGAGACCGCGAGAACCATACGCACCTGAGACCCGTCAATACAGCAAGTATAGTGCGCTCCAGAAATTCTCCAGTTTTGTGATTATTGCTCTTGGGATTATACCGACAGTTTGCCGTAAATTTCATAGGATGTTATACACATGCGCCTCATAACCCCGACCGTGTATTCGGAAATACTGTTTGAGAGAACGCCCATAAATTGCGAGTTATGGCAATACAGATAGGAATGTCTAGCACTGCTGATCATCATTTGGTTACCTTGCATAAAGACAGTTCGAGATAAGACTTCAATTAACTACATCAATTTTTTTTACGTTTAAATTAAACAAGAGCTGATTTGCATGCAAAATTTTCAGTCACTGATTAGAAAATTAATTAATGAAAAATGTATAATTTTGATATCATATTCTAGAATGCAAACAAAATATTGACATTTTTTACTTATAAAGGTTACTTCATTTTGCTAATTTATGTTTTTTGTATTTTCAATTTATTTTGTATATTTATATACAAGTTTACATACTTATGAAATGTTGAGTTATTATAATGAAATGTTAAATTGCTTACGTAATTTTAACGAGAATTCAGAATGTTACCAAAAAGATAAAATCACGTCGTTATAATAATAGAACAAATAGAAGTTTAATGAATGTAATTTAATAACTGCTTGTGCTGAAAATTGCGTCTGGCCATAAAAATGTAAATAATTGTATATTAAAAACGTTTTACGTTACGAAAATTTCAATTATACGTAAAAATTAATTGCACTATTCCGAAGGTTGTTAAAACCGTTTTTGCTATCGACCGCGAATATTGTCTCCTCCGGGCAATTCAATGTAATAAATTTTCATTTATAATAGAGAAAGAGGATAATTATAAAAGTCGATAAACTCATATATCGATAACAGAGTGCTGTCCTAACAGAAAAGCCAATAAAATTTTAAGGCTTGCAACGTGACACGCGGCTGTCCGACTATATTACAGTCGTACTACTTGCCGCTCGCCAGCAACGGTCCTTCCCTTGAATCATGACTCGTAAAGTGCTTTTGTTATGGTCAATGAAATAAATGTAGCCCACATGTAGGCAAGTATACTTATTCTTACAAAGCATTCATTTCATATCTTAATTTTACAATGTTACTTAATTTACTATGCGTATTTCTTCCTTAAATCTTATTTATATTGTTTACATATAAAGCTTTTTAAAATGTAATTTTAGTACATTGCGCAGCAATAACAATATTACTACAAATAGCTTTAATCGAAAATTAATAGAAAAAACAGGAAAAAATTTAATGAAATATCCTTTACAATATTAAATTTACCTTGTTCCTTTAATTTGTTTCGAGAGCATAAATTCATTTCGAAAGTGTACGAGGTACATGAAGGAATGTTAAAATAACTATTTTGCATGTTTAATATGAAACATAAATAAAAAATCGATTTCAACAAAATAATCTCAATTTTCCCGAATAATTCGTTGGATTAAGAATACATGACTATAAAATTGTGTATCATGCCCCTTTTTGTAGCGTCGTTAGAACAAAATATATTCGTTTTAGTTTAGTGCCATCTATGTAATTTAATGTCATTTTGCAAGGTTTCGCCAGCGTTTCCTTCGGGGGCATTACGTAACATTGTTGAGGCAAAACACGTTCGAGCATAATATTGAAGAGAACGTGAAAAAACACGTAAAGCTCAATTTTACTTTCAGTCAATGGTGCTGCAGCTTTTACCAACCTTTAAATTTACACTTGCGCCACGCTACACAAAACTAAGACAACGATTCGCTCTGCAGAAATCGAAATTCAAATTTTTTCCATATCATTTGACCGAGAAATGATCAAGTTCGTCAGACTACGAATGTATTTACATAATTAACAACACAGCGATTGCAGCCAGCGAAAACTGGCTGCAACAAAATTACTAGTCGGATTATTAACAAAATTTAATCAAAGTTCGAAAATTGAAGAATAAATTCAGTCGTAAAAACATAATGAAAAATGTTGTTTGATCTTTTACTTAGACCGGCACACGTGACACGTAACGAAACGTAATCGATTACGTAATTTATCTCGGCAAACGTTTTCGGCAATAATTCGTCGTACGAACTTTTTGAGCAAATTCGAACTAATTAAATTAATCATAAAAACACATTTCATAAGATCAATCGAACGAGTTATAATGCATTAAGTAGAATGGAAATTGCAGCGAAAATCGATTTTAAGCTCGTCAAGATAACTTTATATATATATATATATATTTATATATATATAATTACACGGGGAAAAATTATCCCACGAGACCAACATTGAACTTATTATTATAGATGTCTTAATGCTAATATGGCGTCGAGTTTTTTCTTGTAACTCAATATCGTGTGTCGTTTTTGCAATCCAATACCATTTGAAATGAAATCGCTAAAATGCAATGTTATTTTATAACATTGAAATATAATAATCTATATTATATGCAGCAACGGACTAATGGGATTCCTTTTCTCTGCGTAGTATCATTTTTTAAATTTATCACAATGGCAACGACGCGAATCCGTCGCAAAAATGTGTCGCTGCAAAATTAATTTGAATTGATTGTTTGAATAAATTATTATTCGCCCTCTTCCTGTCGTCGCATTTCATTCTAATTATAAATTATTCCACGCAATTTTGTAATCACGTTTAAACCGACTATTTGCACAAAATTTACCTCACGGCCAACAAGATCTCTTTGTTGGTTACAATATAAACATTGTTACGGATGATTACATAGACCGAGTTGGCAAGGTATAAACATATTTCGTGCGTATAATCCGCGCGTGCCGGAAACAGGTGACTGAGCGAAAAAAATAAGCGAAGACGCATTGCAACCGTTGCACACTGACGATAGCAGACTTTTCACCTCGTTAATATCTTACGCGTTTTTACAAGCTGAATAAGCCGTCATTAAATTGTATTTCGCAACTTTCAATGTTCATTTCCAACTTTTTTACTACTCTCGTAGCTAGGATGGAATTAAATGTGTATATAATGAAAATAAACGTAAAAAAGAGTTAAAATGAAACTCTTTTTCGACGCAGGTTTCATGATTAGAAGTGAAAACGTTAATAAAGTATAACTAGTGGCAATATCACATTGATTTTTATCGCAGATAGTGTTTCAGATACAAATTAATTTAACTCTGAACGGCTTCACTCGCGACCATCAAAAAAAAACTAACTAGAAGTTATGTATTATTTATGAATTATTTTTTATTCAAGCTGAACATTTTTAGAAACGCAATTTTCAAAAATCATTATAATTCTTGCATGTACGGGCGCTTCCAATAAAACGCCGAAAGAATAATAATAACGTTAATTATAAAGAGAATAAAAATTGTGCTATGTGCTCTTTTTGTACTATAAAATTATTCAAAAATATTCATTCGTTTTGTCTGATACATTTTCTATTTTAGTTAGCATATGAATATAAGTAAATTTCTTTGTGGTGATTGTGAACGAAAAAAGTAGTGAAATGATTTATAAATAAAATCTAGCATAAAACAACTTTTCTGAGTTCAACTTTTCGAAACTTTTCGAATGATCTGAAAAGTTAATTCTTAGAATTAAATATTATTTCAAATTTTGTTAATAGCGAAACATTGTTACAGAATAAATATTTGTATATATTCTTCAATCTATTCTCTTATTATTTTTTAGATTCGTGGTATCCTTTTTGATTTTATCATTCGAATATAGCTATACTTTATTCGCCTTTGTGTTTATTATTATAAAACAAATCACGGCGATGAATACTCTTGCTATCTGATTTTGAATCAAAATGATATCAAATAATTTTGCCAAGAATTTTAAAATAAACAGTGTATATATGGATGTTTCTGCTAAAGTAATATTTCATCTTGTCAAATAATGGCATAAAATGGTAAAATGAAGTACAATAGTAAAAGCGTAAGATTCATCCGATTGAATGACCTTTTAATTTTAATTAGACAAAGAACGTTGTTGCGATGAAGTGCAAAGGAAATGCGCGAGCAGTGTGTGCGTGCAGCGGCACGATGCGCAATGACAAACGAACAAAACGATGGAAAAAGAACGAAAAAGTAATTCCGCAGATTAATGGCAAAGCCGGTTATAGTGAAGTTAATAAGTCGGACGTACATTGATATTAATTTTGCATTGGCATTTGACGGGCGTGGATATCGTTTTTTATTTGTGCTGTTTTCGCGAGCGAAAAATCAACGTTCATTGCAAAATAATGGCGCGGGACAGACAGGGCATTATTATTGCACGAATCACGTGCGCGCGACACGCATAAATTCATAACGAAAGGCACCTTGCGCGGGCCATGGAATGGCCAGCGCGACGCCGCCAGCGACGAGGCCCCGTCAATGTCAAAACTCTCTCATTCATCAACTTTATGTACGAAAAAGCTTTGTTTATAGACGTCGCGTTATGCTCTCTAGGTTATTCGTTCCACAAGATTATTGATAGAGAATAAATTGGACCTTTTTTGCCGTTCTCGCTGCTCTTTATTTGCCTCTCTTTTTTTCCTCCAATTTGTGCACTCATCTATTTTTTGCGCATTTTTTTACCGTATACGAAACAAAAATGGTAACTGTGTAGAAATAACTTAATAATATCTTATGGAAACTAATTAAAAAAACAGCTTCAAATAAGCACTTTATGTAATTAAAACAATTTACAAAGTTAAAATTCGCCAGGACGATGAGCAAATTGAACATTTTATAGTTATATAATGTTACAACGTTTTATAATTATATTAGAAACCATGGAAAACGCGCATTAAAATTTCCTAGCGATATATGTGTATTTTCCACGTATGTGCCTTTTGTGAACTTTTTGCTGTGAAGTGTGTGTATCATTTTTTTTAATTCAATTGTAATATACTATGTTGTATGAATTATGGATAAACTTGTACGTTATTAAACATGTAGGATAAAGCAAACAATTATTTGCTACTTTATTGACTTAATTGGTCTCTAATATCATTAGTTTCATTTATATTAAAAGGGCATATGTTTTCAAATGTATATATACGATTATAGTTTATTGTTTTACGAACTCTAAAAATGCTTTTGTTGGGAATAAAAGCATTTATAATTTTGTTATTTTCTTGCGTGGAAAAAATAATATGTTATTAGTATGACAAATAAAAGTCTGTTAGATGCATGAGTCTATAGTCAAAGTTTGGCAAAAGTATGACAAACAAAAAAAAAAAACAGTTGCCGCAGAGGGATTCGAACTCGGATCCACGAGTGGTTAGTCGAATGTTTTAGTCACCGCGGGCCACCGCAGACACTTCAAATGACTCATTTCAAAAATTATATTTGATTCAATTTAATGTTTAATAACTACAATTAATTAATAATAACAACAATAATTAATTTAAAACTTTATTGAAAACACATTTATTAAGCATTTTGTATTTATTATATATATTCTATGTTTTATTTATTTATGAAATATTTATTAAATATTTTTCTAATATTTTACGCTATTAGGAAAGTAAAACATTAAATTGCACCAAATAATAATGTTATGATGGCGCAGCAAGAATTTAGCTGCCTGACAGGGTAAAGTCCAGAGAGTTATTTAAAAGGTTACAATATAAGATAAGTGTCTTCAGTGGCCCAGTGGTTATCGCGTCTGACTGAAAGCTTTGAGATTGACTTGACAGCCCGAGTTCGAGTCCCTTAGCGGAAACGGCTTAAATTTTTGTTTGTTCTCTTTAAAGGGACCGGCAAACAGTATGGCATTAGTCTGGATCTGGCGCATAATCCAAACTGTTGCCAAACTTTAAGCCCCATAGACTCTCGTCCTATACTTGCCTTACTTCGGCCAAACATCTACCAGACTTCTGCCATACAAACGCTATACCAACGCCACACTATTTTTTCCACGCAGAATACAATAAATGAGATCATTTTATTGTAAACACTCAATCTTATCTAAATATTTTATGTAGAAAAAATGTTTATGCAGGCTTCGATGACCGAAATTAAATAAAGCAAATCAGCATTATTTATAAATAAAACAAAATTATTAAATATGTGAAAAGCATTTTTTTCGATTTCTGTACATTGTTTAACTATGTAAAATAATCCTCTAAATTTGTTTTATGATCTAGTTTTTTATATATATTTTCACTTGTTGAATGCAACGCCACATTCTGTATAATGTTTTTTACGAACATAGTATATCTTAGACTTCTTTAGATATCACAATATCTCGTATAATTAATTTTAAAAGTTATATGTAAAATATTTGTTTAGGACGCGATTCAGATGTAAATAAAAATATTTATGTAAATAAATAAAAATTTGGTAAATATATATTTCAGATTTATTAATCAGATTTATTTCTAATACTACACTGAGAAAAGAGTGGTGCTTGGCGAGCGCCACCAGTAGTAGGAAATCTCTACTTATCTGGCGGAGTTTGGTTAGCACCGAAGTGGAGCTTGCAAAACACCACTGGCGGAGTTCCCCCTAC
>JABFPK010000630.1:0-14464 GCA_022817445.1 Habroteleia sp. ZL-2020
GTGCTTACATGCTAGAAATATAATTTGAATATAATTGCTCGTGGAAGCTAAATTCAATAAATTCATAAAAACTCTGACTTTAATATCGTGAATTATTAATGGCTTTCGAATTAGGTAAACTTAATAAATTGTAGGTTAAAAAGTGCAATTTTTTTGGGTGATAATTTGATGTAGATGGGTTGTGGATGGAGAATTTAGATACTTTTATCCAAATAAAACAATTTTTTAATCATAGCAAGAAAAAAATTGAGGAAAATAATAATAATACTATCTTATCTAAACACGTTTTTTTAACATGATGAATTGGTGATAGATACTTAACAAAGACTTATATACTTTAAATATATCACTTGATAGCAATAGTATATTTTTCCGTAAAGAGAAACGCTACTTGTATTTTCTCGAATGAATTTAAAGTGTTTTTGTAATTTATGAATTTGAATACAGGATATGTTGTATGAGATCTTTGCGATAGAGTAGCTACAACAATAATTGAAAATGGATATTCGATACTCATATGTGATGTGAAGCGTACATAAAAAAATAGTAGGAAGAGTGAACCATTACGCGGTTTGCCTTGGATATCCCAGTAGTAGATTATGTTATATTTGAACACGTTTTCCCTACATCGAGTGTATTGAAAACGTCGAGGTGTTACAAACTGAATGTTAAACAGAAAAAAATATGGTTATCAACATTTTGTTGCAGCTTGTATCACAATGCATTAATCATATTAATAAAAGATATGAAACTAATTTTAATATTAAATTCCGTTTCATTTGAAATTCACTTCAAAAGTCAAATCAATAAATAAAAGCAGAAGATAATTCGTTTTCTAATCGGTTTAATGTAATCTAAAAATGAATTTTAGAAAATTTATTTTCAGGTTAGACGGACATTTTTATTCATTTCGAGATTTTAAAAGTATCTTCCACGAAAAAAGTGTCATATCTGTTCTTAGTGTTTCACAACAAAAATGCCTTATGCTGCGAGAAACGACATGACATAATATATAATTTCATCTCTCTGTTTTATAACGTAACATATTTTAAAATTCGTGAGCTTAATAAAACTCAGAATATGTATTTTTTTAAAAACTGTTTCGTTCCAAAGAATGTTTTTATGTACTATTTATTATTTAATATGTTAAATATATATAATTTTGATAAATACAAATTAAATATTCAATAATAATTGGATAGAATTGATACATAAACGCGATCAAGTTTTATTGAAAAACACTCTATGAAAACGCCAAAATATAATTAGGAGGCTATACATTTTTAAACTTGGAATATGCATAAAATGATCTCGTCCTACCGCAAATCGGTACTCCTCCCTTTCTTCCCCGGACTTCTTCCGCCGAGTACGATCGTCGGATCAAATGTTTGCCGTGTGTTTGTGTTCGTATATGTGGTTTGCGCGGGGAGCATGTGTGGGGTCCGTTCACCGGGGGATTTATGAAAAAGGTTGTAGTTTTGTAAGTTACGGTCGGAGATGTTTGATTAAGAAATGTGTGACAAGGGTAGGAGATGGCTAGAATTTAAGGCTGGGATAAGAAGTACAGGAGGTAAAGAGCATTATTATATGGGTTCACACAGGTAGAGAATGTTCTCGGTTTTTCAGCTTTCAATTGTGACACGGTGAAATTTGTCGGAATTTGATTTGTGGACTGCTGACTTTTATATGTTATATCCAACTTATTCGATATCAGTGTGTTCTGTTTTTTCCCTTCGAGTTAAAAGAAACTAATTTACAATTTTGATATTTATTATCTTTATTAGATTTTCTAAAACATTCCAAAAGCTGGGTTCAAAAACCTAATAAATTAAATAGTTAATCAATTCGAGAGAAAAGATGTTTTTCCTCAAACCAAATTATGAAATATATTCCTTTATATTTTTTAATTACAATTTTGAATACGATATTTTTGAAAAACGTACAACAAATGTTAATCGCTGTTTAAAGTTTTGATCGAGATTGGATGATTTTGAATAATTTTCATTTTTATTCCCATGTTGTTTTTCGTGTGACACTTGAGCAGAGCTTAAGGAAAAGTGTCCGCACTTTCATCGAGAGAAACTTTAGTACGAATCCAAAGACTATGCGCTTTTTCAGCTACTCCGAGTTTCGCGTTGCGACGTGGCTCAGTCCAGCCCTTCTTCTTTCGTTTCCATGCATATTTCAGCGTACGTCGCCACTTCGTGACGCGATACATGCAGGGTATCAGTACACTTCTATTGCCTTGAATCTGACAGCGACTGACAGAAAAATACCTCTGACGTTTTGCCGGCTGAATCCTTTTCGCCAAAAGAATGATACTTGACACGAGAATGTGTGAATGGCCTGCAAATATTCCCATTTCGGCCAATAAAAGTCCTTATCTTGCAGGCGAAAAATAAAAATGTCGTGAAGCGAATCATTTTCTTGACATAATTATATTTTTTGTACGTTAATAAAAACGTATTTTATATTTGCTCGTAATTGTTCGAGTTTTTGGAACTTTTATTCCGTAAATAAAATACAAGCACTAATATTTTGTAGTCGTTTGAAAAAAATTCATTTATCTTTTATTTCATTTACTTAATATCGTGCGTCTGTGCATTTTTCAAATAAATTTTTATATTTAGTTTCTCATTAATTTCCACGTTCTTATTATGCATGTTCTCGTGGACTACAATGCGCTTGAAATATTTTATATTTAAATTTCGAAGATTTTCATTTTTGAACCAAATTTTTTTATTTCGTCTTAGATTTTTTACACGTTAAGAAATTTCAACAGTAAATCATTCGTTTTCATTAACACATAAAGGTTCTTTGAATTAAAATCTTATTATATCTTTCCAACAAATCTGACGTCGACGGGTATATTGTGATCAACCCGAAAAGTGAATTTACAAATATTACCTTATGAAGTCACGCATAACTATTCTTATAAATCATTCGCCCTCGAATGAACCATCTATCATTGATTACAAAACATTTGTTTACAATAAATAAATTTCTCCGTGTGTTTTCGTAGCCGACGACGCGGACCTGACGAAACGAATTAAATCAGAAGAATGCCTAAAAACAAGCAACTCGAGTCATTGAGTAATCTCCGATCGGTCGTGTCCCACTTATGCCGAGTCTCTCGCTTTGTCACATTACATCCTCTTACTTTTTAACAGAGAGAAATTAAGATATCTAATAGCATCTTTTGTTTTATTCATGGGACACCGGAGGCCCAAACTTTTGTTCCGAGGAACATAAATATAGCGAAAGAGACTGTGGAACTAGAGATAAGAACGACGTATCATAAATAAGGTACAAATAGAAAAAGAGATATTTTTCTTATTAGAGAAATTGAAGGACAAGTGACCGGACGGTGATTCACTTTAAATTGTCGTTTTTGGAGTTTTCTTCACCTGAGCATTTTGTTTTTTGTCTTTAACTCATAAGAGACCAAATGAAAACTTTAAAGTGTTCCAATTTCACAATTCAATTCTACTAAATGCTCGTAGGGAAGGTCGCCTATCGAATTTCTTAATATATTTTTATGTAACATTTAATAATCAAAAATTGAAAATAAAAATTGAGAGTTGCTACTATGCGTTTGTCTGTATTTATCAAAGCAATCCACTAATATTCTAATAGCATTCTTAGTGCATTTGACAATATATTCTCTTATTTATTTTTATTTATTATTATTAATATATTCTTCTTTCATAAATCTGTAATCTATCGTGAAAGTTTTTTCTCAAATATTTGACAATTAATTGAAAACACCTCAGAAATATTTACAAGGTTCCTACGGATTAAAGAAATATATAATTTCCAATTCACGTATAAATATTATGTTTATTGCATAAAATTATACAAATGATTCTTTTAATACCTAAATAAATTAACCGCGACAAAAATCTTCCATTTCTAATATTTATACATTCTCATCCTTTTTGTAACTCCAATACAAGTTTTCTATGAACATTTTATTTTTCTCCGTGCAATATTATTATCTGAAATTGATTACAATAGTAATATTTTAATTTTGACTTCTGAAATTGCTGCACGTCGAAGGCAAAGGCCAATCTGCGGCAATAATACAAGAAAGCACTAACGCAGAATGACAACTTAATGGCCTAACATCGTTAGCCTCGCGAGGCTTCGTAACCCTGATAGAGATATAATAGGAGTGACGCTAATTAATAATTAATAGCCCGGATCCATATTAAATGGGGTTTGAGAGGTCGAGGGTGATTACCGGTTCGCATTTATGGAGTTGCGCTTGCAGCGTGGCGCCAGAGAAAGAGAGTTCGGGGGACAGATATCGGCGTGTAGGTGTGCTGCTGTACTCTTGTTTTGGAGGGTGACTCGAGTGTGCCGAGGGGCACTGCATTATTTATAGCCGCCATCGATCATCGTCCGGCGGCCGCGGCTTCCACATATATGACGACCACTCGACTAATTGCCGTATGACAACCGTATCTATTTCAGCAAGCTCCTTGCGTCAAGGTACCGTATTTTAATTTGCGACGCTTGCGAGTAACAGATGGCAACACGTTTCGCGAGCCATTTTCCCGAGTTGCGATATTTTTGGTCCTGGCTTGCTGATCCCACAAGGGGGTTGTAATTACGTACTTCTAATAGACGTTTTCATCTATACCAAAAGCTTGTTTCAATATTTTACAAATCTAAATGGCAATTATAACTTTTGACCTATAATCAAATGAGATAAGCGATCAAAAATAATTAAATAATCCTGTGGGAGAATTGCGGTGAAAATTAATTTAAAATGATAACTGTATATTTCCTGGAACATGATCTTGAAGGTGAAATATTGATATATAAAAATAGGTATAATTTTAATATTTTACATTATTCAAGGATTCAATAGCGAAAACATTTCTACAAAAAAATGAGGTAGAACGGAAAAGATTGGATGGGAAAAATAATCATTTGATATTTCCATCCTTTTTTCCGAATTATAATTCCTTCATTACTTTTCTGTTATAATTTACATTCCGTCTCGTTTCATACTTTAATCATCTAATTCATTTTAATCTAAAACTTATTTCACATTTTTAGTTTAAGCAACTTTCATCCCGCTTATTTGGTCCTAACTGCAATTGCGGTAATAAATAATTAACCATTTTTACATAGTTCATCTCTGACACCAGATTAGCAACGAGTTTAGCCCCATATAGAGAAGGAATTTACACACTGTCGTTTAACACTTGCGCCAACGTAATTAATCTAATCAAGTAGGAAACAAATTACTTAGACACGATAAGACACGATTATTGTCAATCCCGTCGGCCATCCTTCTTATTAAATGAATAAAACTCGCGATCCAGAAACTATTTCGTCTTCTTTTTCTCGAACAGGTTGCCTTAAATTAAGTCCCGCTACTCATCTCGCGACGTAGCCCAAAAGCAAATGCGGCCAGGACCTGGATTCAAGCTTATTTGCAAAACTCCTCATCCATTATCAGCTGCTTCTATCGAGCTATCGTTGCATCTTAATTGCAGATCATAAAATTTTTTAAACCGCCTCGTCGATAAAAATGCCATCAATCCATTTTTGTAATCAATTCAATATACCCACTTGAATCTCTTGAATTAAATAGGTTGCAATTAAATTTACATTCCATTGGAAAACTTCCTTAATTTTCACCTAAACAGTGCAATAATTACCATGAACGTGACTGTTGTTTTTCTAATTTACTTTTTCCTTTTATCTAGAATACACGATAATCCAAAGGGCGTTCCTTTCAGCTGACGTTTTAACAAATTCGTCGACGAAAAACGGCCAGATATTCCGCATTACGCCGACGCCGAGTTCACGAGAAACAATCGTGATTTTCGTACCCTGCGCTGGTATCTGGGATCTATCAAATAATTCCCGAGATACGATACTTATCGCTACGATCGCTGGGAGATAACGCGACGTGCAATTAATACCAGGTAAATACCATCGCATAATTTTCATGATACCATATTAACTTGTAGTACTCGCCTGGGTTATCTGTGGCCATATATTGAAATACATTTCGCCTCGTAAATTGTTTTCGAGTAAAATGCTTCACACGACCAAAGTAAATAAAGGGCCCCCAAAGGACTAATGTTGCATCCTGTATCCTTTTACATCTCTTCATTGTTATTCCATCACATTTTGCATTGTTATAATTACTATTCCAACATTCGTTCGTTTGAAAATAAATTGATTCAAATATTAATTAAATGTCCCTTGTAAAATGAATAATGAGACCTGTTTCTGGTCAAATAAGGCCAGTTCTCCGGCAAAAAGCCACAAGTTCTATAATAGTAATGGCGAGTAACATGACAATCCCTTTCTCTCTTCTGACAATCGAGTGTTTTCGCAGTCACAGCGGGACACAACGAGCCAAAAAAGGGCAAGTTATCCAGACACCTTAGAAAAGTCTGTCCGCTTATAAAAGGTAACTCGTGTAAGTAAATTTCACAGGTTTTCTTGAATAGAGAGAGTTCTCGCATTCACGTATTGAGGATAAGAGGGGTATTGAAGGCATTGTGGCACCGAAATGCCTCGAGGGTGAGCTTTCCGCTTGTTGCCACTGCGATAGGCATTGGAAGCCCGCCCTGACAAATCGGTAGTTGTCGGCGAACTATTCTTTCCCAGTCGGACGAGCACGTACGTGGATTTATTGTCGAGCTATTCTCAAGAACATTCCGAGCATAAATACACGTCAATTATTGTAAGTGCAGGACGAAAATAAATTTTGGTATTGGACGATTGGATGAAAAATTCAATTTCTTATAAAACCAAGTTCAAAGTGCATTGCATGATAAAGAGACCTGGAACAAAGAGATGAAATTCATACGTCAGTTCGATGGTACAAAATTTAAAGCATTTTTTTATCATTCATTGGAACTTAAACTTACTCTACATATATCATCGGCAGCAGTTGAATGCGAATTCAGTTTCGAAAGCGATATGTCTCAACGATTGGAGGAACCTGATTCTGAGTCGAGTCTCGTAGGTTGTGTGAAAACTTCTGCATGGTATCTCAAATTTCTGTAATCAAATTTAATATTAATCTCCTCGATTCGAATGCAAGCGGGTGCGCTCGAGTTGTATTTTTGAAAACTGTTGACGACCCGAAAGTATATATGTGTATAAATGAACTTTCAATTTCCGATAGATAAAGTCTATAATAGAAAGACGGCGAGTGATTTTAAACACTTTCACAAGAATTTAAATTGTTCCTCTAAAAAAGTCTCGCGATTTCCAAATCAAGAGTAGAAGACAAGACATCTCGACTTCGTTGCGCAGAAAAGGCGCAAAGACCAATTACGATAAACCGAGTTCGACGCGGAGGATGGTCATTTGTAAGAAAGAGTGCTGCTCTATGGCTGTATATATCTCCGACCGGGGAAAGGAGACGGTCGAGCGTTTCCGTCGCGTCCTTATTTAGAGAAAGGGATGATTGTCGGGGAATAGACTTTCCGCTAGAACGGAGGCAATTGCTGAGACGGCACGATAAGTTATTGCCTCTGGTGGCGACGTGAATAAATCCACGTTTAGCGTATTGTTTTCCAGATCAGGAGGAAATATATGTACCCCGGGAACGTGGCCAATGGAAGGGCTACGGCGACAACGGAAAAAAAGAACGTCGTTGAATTTATATTTACACGCAAACACTTTGCTTGCATTGTAACGGTCGAACAGTGGTACAGTTATCAAATTGTTTTGTCAAGCGTGCTACCGGGACGCAAGATTTCGAATAAGTTATGGAATTTTAAACATTAAACAATGTTTCTATTGTTTGATTTGCGAATTTTAGGTATTATATACAATCGATAATCCTAATTTCTGTTAAATTGTATCGGAGTTAATTAATTTTTAGCTACTGAGAAAACAGAATTATACAAATTACTATTTTTACTAATACAGCGTGGATATACTTTAAAGAAATAAAGAATTACTATCTGAGATAGTAAAATATGAATGCTTTCCTGTTTCAATGTACCAGTATATGAATTCATTTTATTATTTAATACAAGTATATCCTACTTGGGCCAGAAAATATTGCTAAACTTACTCTAACTTTTTTCTCAGTGCAGGGAAAATTTTATATAAGGGGCATATATGCGACGTATATGTCACTTATATATGACACATATGTTTTCAGAAGACATATAAGTCGCATATATGCCAACATATGTCATTTTGGTGAATATTTGTATATAAGGCACATATATGTTATATCTTCTATGCCCCACATATGAGAATTGAAACGTATTAGGAACTCACATGATGTAACTTATATCTCCCATATATGTGTATTGATACATATGAAGAAGTTATATTTTGCAACTGATGTCACATACATGATATAAGGTACCACATACACTGAGAAAAATCTGTGCAATTGTTATGTGTCGTATATGTCACGTTGGCAAGGATAAATAAAAAATTATATGCCACATATAAGTGACATATATATTGCATATATGACACATTATATACCACATATGGACCTCTCCGAAGAATATCATGACATCTCAAATTGTTGTTAAGAAACTTGGCATCTCAAGTTTTGTATTATAAAAAAAATATTAAATTTAAATTTTAAATTTAAATTTAAATATTTTTGTTTAAAATTTAAAATGCCATGTTTTTTATCAATCATTTGAGATGTCACGATTTGCACCAACAATTTGCGATGACATGCTTTTCACCAACAATTTGAAATGCCATGATATTTTTTGGAGGGATCCATATATGTCTTTTATATATGTAACATATAAGTGGCATATATTTGGGATATATAAACCACTTATATGGCACCTATTAAAATTTTTACCTAGGTTGATTAAAAAAGATTAAATTTTTTATGAATAATTAAATGTACCAAATAATAATATATATAAATGCATAATTTAAATATACATAAAACAATGCATGATTTCATATATGTAATACAATCAAAATAACGAATACAATAAATGATCTAAATAAATATATAGGGATTTTTGAAGAAATCTTGTACAATTGTCATCAAAATTCCGTTTGAAAATCTCGGTGTGAAAAAATTCCCACTGAATCTGGAAATTTTAATTTAAAAAATCTCATTGCGGGACACGTGTCTTCATCTACGTTTACAATGAAAATCTTCGTTTTCTTTGAAGTATAAAATGAATTTAACACCCATCTTCCATACAGTATCTGGCGTAAAGAACGAGGACTTTTCTTTATTAAACCGAGCTTTGAACATAGGGGCTGCTGCGTATACGTTGCGAAATGAGAATTAGGATTTCGAGGCTCAGAACGCGAGAGATTGGATATAACAAAAAGGCCATTCTAAAGTGTGAAAAAGTGCACCGTTAAGCTGCTTCGACGATACAATGCTCTGTGTAAAACCTATTTCATTTCGCAGGGATATAAGAACAAATTGTAACGTTTCTCTCTCCCTCTCTCCCTCTCTCTTGCTCTCATAGTTGATAATTAAAAAAAAGATAAAAACAGTGTGCTATGAATTATTAAATAAACAATTTACGACCTTCGAATGGAAACGCATTACAATGTATTGCGATAATTCTTTATGATTTATTGTGCGCTAATTTGTGTTGGCAATGCTGCTTATGCTAATGGCGCGCATTTTGAATGTGAAAAAACGCGATAGCCCGGTAAGAGCTCTCGTTACGTTAAATGCGCGTAATCGGGGCCGAGATAATTGCCCACGAGTGTAAGCGAGGGTCGTGATTTACGGATCGATATTTTTCCGCAGCGAATTCTGACGATGAAAAATTGTGCCGATACGTGACAAGGTGTTGCCGAGATGCGACCGGAATAGCTAATGGAATCATCGATTGACATTGTACAACTTTTGCGCCTACACGATTTATCGTTTTATTATACAAACGAGGGTTCAAATCGTCCGACTCAATTACTTACGTGGTGTTTTTGTCATGGCTGCTTTTATTGTACGCAATATTGATGATTTTGCAGGTTATGTACAGTTTCTGAAAAGGGTTTTTCAAGGAAACACGCAAAATTGCGAATTGTGAAAAATTCACTTTTTCATAAACGTAATAATAATAATAAAATAAATAATAAATAAATTAATTAATTAATTTAATTATAACAAAGCAAAAAATACACACACATTTGCCATTATAATTATTTATGTATTTAATTTAAATTCATTATTACATAGAGATTATTTACAGTTTCGTTTGCATTTTTTTATAAACCGAAACATGTATTGAACATTTTTTTAAATCCCACAAACATACCTAAAGATATGTTTGCAATGTAATGTGTACTCTTTTAAAAACGTGATTCATATCCGGTTCAAAATGTTGTTAATTAATTTCAGCTGAAGTTGAATCAGTGCTGAACCAACTGATTGTGATTGGCGATTTAACCCGTTATGGTCGTAGTTGCGTATATGCAACACAGAACTTTGATGAATTTTGCTGCGCAATAATGTTACAATGCTGATTGCATGCATTTTTATATCGCATTTTTATTGTCAATATAATGTTCGTAAGATATTAAATAAGTGCTGTCTCGTTTAATATAGATTTATATTCAAATTCAAAACAAAAAGAAACATTGAAAATGTAAATGTTCTGGGTTATAACGGGTTAAGGTTGAATGAACGTTGAAGATATTAACGTTAATTCAAGATTATTATATGCATCAACATTAATCTGACTGTAGCATTGAGTTAACGGTGAAAACTAGTTTATCTAAAGTTATTCATCACACAAATATCAGTATAATTTGAATGTTAAATTTACCTCGTCTCATCATTGGTTCGATGTAAATTTAAAACTACCGTCTTAAACTTACGTCAACATTTTGTTATGATATATATTTTTAACAAACAATATTTTAATCTATGTAAACTACTTTTCCATTTCTTAAACAATTTAAAATTTTTTTGTTTCTAAAAACACATATATTTCATTTCAAATTGGCTTATTTATAAAATACCCCGCGTAGAAAAAATAAGTCTGGCCAAGTCTGGCTCATGATCGAGTTCCAGACTTGAACGGTAGTCTGGCATGCAATTTTTTAATAAACGTTAATAATAATATAATAATAACTTTTAATAAATAATAACTTTTAATAAATAATAATAACTTTTAATAAATAATAATAACTTTTATAGTCTAAACTGAATCTGTATAACCAGACTTCATTAGTCTGGCAAAAGTATGGGCAGCCAGACTAAGACAATCTGGAACTCGATCATGATCCAGACTTAGCCAGACTTTGTGTCCAAACTTTCGCCAGATTTTCGCCAGACTTATCCAGACTTTAACCAGATTTTCGCCAGACTTTCGCCAGACTACTTTTTTCTACGCGGGACAATACAAATCATCAAGTTTATCGCGTCAGATGTTTTTAATATAAACACCCATTGTCGTAAATCTTTTTCTGAAAGAACACCCGGTATATCGTCTTTCTCCTTACGTCAAAATTTACTTTTCTTTTTACAAATTTTAGGTTAAATTTCGCACCAAGAAATAATGGTAATGGGTGAAAATATTCTTGTCGCGCAACAAGTAAATATCGATCAATTATTAGTAAACACCTGTGCCGCACCTGCGCTCTGTGTGCAATATTTGTTGCGTGGCGCGTTTGAGTTCGGCGCGCCGAAATGCACAATATGTCGTAATGCGATTAACCGATTATGAGTCCGGGTGCCGCTAATGCACGAACAAGTCGCGACTAATACCGTAACGTGGAAAAAAGTCAGGTGATTGGCTGACGCGTGCCACACGAGAGTGCACGCATAATGACGGAGTTAGCGCGCGGCCGCAGCTGAGTGGACAGGGACGGATTTTAGGTGGGACACAGGCAAATATGCCTCCACGTTCGCGCCCAACAAAAAGAACGCCGCGGAATTAGGTCGGCAATTCTTATTTGGCAATGATCGACGCACTTTTTGCCACGGATTTCATCACGTTTCTGCTCTTGTAATCTGCGAAGCATTCGGGAATGTGTTTATACAAGTAACTTCGGTAATTTGAAATGAATTTCATTGCAAAACTGAGATAATTTAATGGCGAGTCACAGAAGGGATATGGTATTGAATTAAATGATTTTGTAAAAGTGATCAAACGAGGTTAAATAATAGAAAGAACTTGAATTTATTTTACATACACGGAATAAATTAATTCCGTGCATACGTTTTTCAACTGTTATGAAAAAGAATTGTATATATATATATATATAAATTTCATATGAAATTATTATGTTTAAACATTTCGAAGGTTTAATTTTAAATAACTGCATTGTTTTTCAATTTCAGTAAGAAAAAATGAAATCGATATTGTATTTATATATATGCATATATTTTCAAAACATTTACGATTAATAATTTCTTCGAAAAAAAACCTTTTAGATCTAATATTTACAATTCTGCATTTTTTTTCGAAAGTCGTCCGGCATTTTAAACCGGCCCGGTCACTCGCGCGCTTGGCGAACGCGTGTCACGTGCGTTTCTATAATATCTCGATGCGATCGCGGCAAATGGCTCTATTAACTTTTGCAGAAAGACACTGCGCGCGACAATGTCAACGAGTTCTTTGCTGGCACGTTGTATGTTCGTTTATCGTCCGTCCGGTCAATTAATGGCCTTCCGAAAGAGAATTATTATGAATCGCGAGTGTGGATATTTTATATTTGATGCAATAATTACGCCAATTTATGATAAGTAGTAAAAAATTGTGATTTATGACTCAAATTTTGCTTTTTTCAGTAGCAATTAAATAATTTGAAAACTAAGGACAAAAAAATGGATCAATTAAATGGGAAAAATGGAATATAAAGTAAAAAAGATGATGAAAGAATTGAAAAAAAAACAATATATTTCTAAAAAAACATGAAAAATAGATAGAAATACTATGTAATAAACAAATAAAGTCTTTGAAAAACAATAATAAAACAAAAATGATATAATAATTGGTAATTGGAAAATGAGATGAAACTAAATGTAAAGAACGTTAAATTCTTCGTCCGTTTAATAATTTATTCTCTGAAAACGAGTAAATTGCAAGAAAATTGACTCGAACCAAACAATCTCGGAAGTTGAAAATTTATTAGTAAACCGGCCGCGGGGCTTGCCTGCGGCCGGTTTCGTATACATCGTTCGCGTCATCGGAAGTTTGTATACATCGTTCGCGTCATCCAGTATTTTGCAAATTTTCGGAGCCCCATTCTAGATAATTACACGTTGAATTCGTGCAAAGTATCGCTGTCGGCTGCCGACTGCAGAGACGAGGAAAGCTTTCGCAGTTCAGACGCCGTGTTTGTTTGACATGTAGTACACTCGTATGTAAATTCGGATTATCCTTCGAGTATTTCGTGTGCGAATAATGAGTATAGAACTGGTTTCGCTTAAAGCATCAGTGATTATTGTATATATTGTGCGCGTTTCCGCCAAAAAAATAATTAACGAGGCTCTAAAAGGCTTCACAAAACGAAATTCGAAAAAGAAGCATAGCGTAATGATCCATAAGTATATATATAAATTGCGAAAAAAATATCAAAAAATAAAATAGCATTTTCTCAAGAATGTACAAAGTAAACCATTATGCATTATATAATATTCAAAATGGTGTTGTATATAATTATAAGCCTCAAAACCCATACAGAGAAAAAAATTAAACGACATTTTTATATGAAATGTAAAAGAAAAGCGTCCATAACTATATCACAATATTTAGAAAAATTCAAATTATTATTTAAGAATTACATTAATATTAAATGCGAAAAAAATAGTAAATAAAATAAAGTAGAAAGATTGCAGAAAATAGATTGGAATAGCATGGATTTTGAATAATTATGTATAATATGTGTTATCATTTATAAAATAATTATGAAGTTATGGCCCATGTTGGATGAAGTGTTAAATCAGTGCTGACGCAAGATTACAACCCGACTCATATCTGAATATCATATTTTGTATCTGTTGTATGCATCATACATAAGTGTTACGTGAAATATATATTAAATACGTAATTAATAAAAAAAATGTCATCCTCCGATAGCATGTTCGAAAATAAGTAACAAGCACCAAATAAACAATTTTGCATAAATTAGTAATTTCTATAAGAGCATCGTTGGAAAGCTTTTTGTCTTGTTATAAGTAACGATGGCGGTCGTTAACGATTATCAGCTCAGTCTCATACTCAGATTAAATTTCAAACACGATCGACTTATTGATAAATAAACTTTATTCGCAACAAGATTTATAAGAAAACTTGTTTAATAGGAATCTTCGAATGTTAACAAAAACAATAAAAGGAAAAAAGTAGCGTAAAAAATAAGGCTGAGGAAAAGTCTTCTCGCCAAAAAAAAGTTGTTGTGACGTGTTCGACGTCGGCCAAATACCGATCTAATTGGCGATCGTTTAACTATTAGTGTTATCATCGACATTATATAAAACGTGGCGTGCGAGCGGTGATCTCGTTGACGCTGGAGG
>JABFPK010000631.1:0-14464 GCA_022817445.1 Habroteleia sp. ZL-2020
ATTATCAATTTTTTATATAATGAATGCAATATAAATTATGATGATAATAAATGACATAATTGGTAGTCAATTATCGATACTGGGCCAGAATAAATTGGTGCAATGGTCCCAGTATTGCACTATTGGTCGACTGCCAATGGTCGTTCACTGGCTTTCAGTGCAGGACCTTTACTCAACCAATCAAAAATTTCCATCTGGAATGAAATACGTGTAATAATCAAATTTTATTATAAAAATATATTTGTGTCATAGAGTACATTAATTATAATGAATTTTGGAATTTATAGTTATATAGGGTAATTTATTTATTAACTGACTGCTAATTATGTTATTTTGAACGTACAGAAAAACTAATTTATACAAGAGAGTGAGTTGATCGAAGTGAATATGCAAAGTATGTCTTTGCATGAGATTCTTTAACTTTGACTATACACTTTCAGCAGACGATGGTAGAAAGTAAACGGGAGCTATGGAAAACTATGCATATAAATTTTATAGCTATGGCTTCAATTAGTGAAATGATCATCAATAATTGTTAATTGAAATGACAATTAACAAATTTATTTATATTTGCCAACATCAGTCGATAAAATTGAACTTTTAGCTCAAGGTAAAATAGATAATCTTCTTGTAAACTATTCACCGAGAAAAATAATTTAGAAAAAGTTCTATAACTTTTGATCATGTGGACCAGGAAAAACAATTATTTATTAGGAAAATAACTATAAATATTTACCAACTGTACTATAATTCTGAAATTTTTTCCTATAAATAATAATACTATTTCTATTTGTCATTCAGAGTCCATATCGTCAGAATTTATAGGAAAATTTCTAATTTATTTCTCTCACTCTGTATTAGTATTTAAATCTAAACGTTTTTATCTAAATTTAAAAGTTTTAAATTTGTTAATAAATTAGGTTGATTTGATTCTATTTCCTAACATTTTGTTAATCTTATTTATACTAACTTTATCTGATTTCATAGATTGATTAGAAAGCTTTCAGTTTCATCATTCAAAAAACTACAAGTGAAATGTAAATAAAAGTTTGAAATAAGTATTTATAAGTAAACAAACAACAAAGTATTTCAAATTGATTAGATAACAAAATGACTTGTTTTATCAACTTGTTTTATTGATAAAATAACATATTTATATATCTTTGATACAATTGTAATAAAGAAATTTCTATATTTATAACACAAGATAACATCAAAAGCTATGTAAATAGTGATAAAATAAATAAAAATAATTCCACTAAAGATATCCATTTCTTTCACTTAAATTAGATAACTTTGGATAACGTCATTCAATTGTGTGATATTTTACAATTACTTTAAAAAAACAATTATAAAAATTACTACCTAATAATTTGTGAATGTCATATGAATTTGTTATTGAAAATAAAATTATTACTTGTTTAATTCCTTACTATTAATAATAAATATTATTGACAAATGAAAGACAAAAATTGTTTGATTTGATTATGCCAAACTTCTTATTCTAATTATGCACACTTTTTGACGTGTGTAGGTGCAGGACCAGAACAACGGCAAATCGCAAACGTTTGAAATCCGATTGGGTTTCATTTTCGCCTCGAGTCATTGTGTTAGTACGATGTAGCTCCATTATTCCGATTCCGAATTAACGTGTACTTTGACGGGGTTCCATCACGGTTCGTTGCTCGTATTCTTATCCCCTCTTTGCTCCCCGTCACTCCTACACCTCTTCAGCGAACGAGTAATAGTTCGTAATTATTTTAGATTGGAAAACTCCAAAGATTGGTGCGCTGCTTTGTTGGCTGAAAGAATATTATATTTGTCAGAGCACATGAATGACTACGAGCACTCTTTTTCAATTGTGTAACGCGTCGAGTTTGCATTGTGCATATGCAATAAGTTTCAACATCTGGTAGCCGCGAGGGTCGAATCACTATCGATTTCTATCCGAACCTATGTGCCGAAAGTCAGGCGTGATATGCTGCTGCAAAAATTCAGGACCTTTAATGAACAATTTATTCTGCGCAGCCTTTTTATGCTACACAATTGCATTGCGCTTTACTTATTGATCGCGTTCTTATTATCATACTGAAAATAATCAGTTTTAAAACAAATTTTGTATGTAAAAATTCAGTAAATTGGTTACTTATACAGTGAGGGAAAAAGTTCCCGGACGATTAAATATCTTGCTAAATACATATTGAATCGAAAAACGACAAAATACGTGTCAAATATTTCTCAAAAATGTATTCAATGATGTCAAACTCGACCCCTCACACCCGCCTCACAGTGGTGGAGCGGAGGGCAACTGTAGAATCTTAAATGGGAACTCCCATTTTTTATTGCATATTTGGAATTTCCAGAAAATTAGACATTGATTTCATCTACGAGACAAGTTATTTTTATTTACAGATGGCGCTGTAATCGCCACAAATGGGAGTGGATGAAAACATTTTGAGAAATGTGGATATCTCGTGAAATACACATCAGATCGATAAATGGCAAAATACGTATCAAATATTTTTTAAAAATCTATTCAATGATACCAAACTCGACTTCCCACCCCTGCTACCATAGGGTGGAGTGGGGGTCAAGTTTGGAATCTTTAATGGGAAATCACATTTTTTATAGCAGATTATTACTACATTTAGAGTTACCCAGGAACAACGACGTGAACCTAGTATAGTATTATGTTCCCATCGGGGTGCTTATTTTAGGTGAGTCTCCTTGCTTCTCACCACAGGGGTGCTTGTTTTTTTTTTTTTTTAAGTGAGTCCCCATTTCTCAAAATGTTTTCACACAGATTCAAATTTTCTGGAAATTCCAAATATGCAATAAAAAATGGGACTTCCCATTTAAGATTCCACAGTTGCTTCCTGTTCCTCCTCGGAAGGCTGGGGTGGGGGATCGAGTTTGATATCTTTGGATAGTTTTTTAAAAAATATTTGACATGTATTTTGTCGTTTTTCGATTCAATATGTATTTAGCAAGATATTTAACCGTCTCGGAACTTTTTCCCACACTGTATAATAACTTTCTTTCTAATATGTCCTATCTCAAGTATTAAAAGATATTGGCTAAAATACTAGCCATTTAGCAATTAACAAATGGCCTAATATAGACCCGTGTCTGGCGATCAAATATTAAATTTGTAAAAATATATATATATTAAAAAATTTAAATCTGAATTTTTCTTTTTCGAAGTTTCAAAACCTTAAAACGTTTCATTTAGAAATACTTGTCTTTTTATTATTAAATGTTCCTTTTTTTCGAAGGTTGTACTTAATTTGCAACAAATATTGACCAATTTGCAATGTTACTCGGAGGATTTAAGGTGTTGTCTTGCTTATAAGGCGCTTTGAAATTTACATATTAATTCTCGTTGCCAGGGAAAACGTGTCAAGAATCTACAATGCTGAACTTTCTCGTCAGAATCCGAGACGTCCGATTGACTGGAGCAAATGAAATCACGTTAGACTCTGGGCGGAAATACGATTGTCCACCTTTCCGACCGAAGTAATGATAACTTCGTTGCGTTTGCTCTCATCTCGTATTAAATTCTTCAACAAAGCAATCAAACGCCGTTTTATTATATTAAAGTTTTAATGTGTCATTTTTCTTTTGCCGTTTAACGGTCTTTTACAAATGTCTATAATTTTTTTACAAGCAAATGCCACCTGAAGTCAAAGTCGAATGAAGTCATTTTTCGAATTTAATTTATTTCATTGTGACAGATTTTGATTTATTTTTTTAAATATATTTTTGTAATTAAATATATCTATAATAAAACAATAAAAAATGTACACTACATAAATTATTAAGTTACAATATAATATTATGTATAAAATCATTAATAATAATTATTGCTGAAAATTATATTTTTATTAATATGGCATTTATAACCATAAAAAATGGTCAGATTTGAAATTCACTATTTTAAATAATTGCAGTAACAATTTTTTTCTCTCAATGTGCAAATTACACGCTTATTTTGTGAGGTCATGTGATCATGGTGGTACTTTCTAAACTAAACAAATTCTATCTAATACAATAAAAATAATTTAATTCTTTTACAGTAATTGTAAATATGACACGTAGAAAAGAAAAATATGGCATACGACTGGCTCAAGCAGGCATAAGTCTAGCAATAGCATGGCACATCGTTGGCTCGCAATTATGATTCAGTCTTATGACATACTGATGCCACAGCATTCATTTCCACGTAGAATTTTACTCCTTTTAAAATTTAAAGACAAGTATTTTTTTGATTTTAATGTCAACTTGTTTCCGGCGTCCAAAGAGCTTTTAATGCATTTGTCACTCGAAATTATTACATCAGCCGTACTTTCGTCGAAATTAAAAAGTACTTCGTGGTTATTTGTGATCGTACGAAAATGAATGCACTTCCGACGCCAGGTGTCGCAAAACCAGCTGAGCTCGCATACCAAAACCCGATCCTTTTGATTCCAAGCAACGAAACGGTCAACTTATTTGTGATTGAAACTCGACCGGTAAAGTCCCGATTTCCCTTACCTTTAACGCAAGGTTCGGCCATCGCCATTTATTTAATTATCCGACGTCGAGAGTTCGCGTGACGAGCGTCCAATGTCTCGTTCGCTTTTGATTATACACATCGGCGGCTTTTCACCGCGCTAGAAAATAACTCCGATAGAACGAAAGTCTAGATAATTGCGGCACAATTATCATGATTGCCGGGCGTCGCTCGCAAATTGAAGAATTTAATGGTGGAACTAAATGGCAGCGAAAACCCGGCAGCCGTTCAATAGCAGCGTATTTTAAACCAGAAGACAGCTTTCGTTTTATTAGCTGTTTTTTTGGTTTTTATTTTCCGTCTATTTCCAACCGTCCGCATCTGCGACCGCGACGAAGAAGGTGAAGTTTTGGAGTTAACGCAAAATTCAGTTTTTTGATTACAAAAATAGTAAAGAATATTCGCAAAATGTTGCTTCATCTCTGTTTAACATAAAGAATAAATATGGAAAGTGAAATTTTGTACCTTGATCTCTTGCTTTATGAAGGCATTATACCCGCGACATTGGAAATCACGGCAGTCTTTAACACCATTGTACTTTGACGTTTTATTGAGCTCGTTGTGACACGCTTTCTTGTTCTTTTTGTTTAGTTAAGGAAGTTTTATAGCAGTCACTCTCTTTGGCTCGTTGAAAATTTTATTCGTTATCAGACACGGGACTGAGTTATAGGATCATTAAAAAAACAATGGGTGGGGGAAGAGTTGGTATGTTGTCGTGCACTTGGCAAATGTGACCACGTGCCATTCTGCTAATCCTGAATTATTATTTCCGGATTACGCTGCGACCATTTCAATAGGGTGCACCTAATCACGATTTAGGGCTCCCGGATCATCTTCGAAGCCATTCGCAATGAAAATTAGGTTTAAAAGTACAAAAATTGTACTCGTGTGTGATAACGGGTAGTTAATAGTACAGAAACGGTTATTTTGAGTATTAAACAAAACAACTTGAAATACATTGTAAATTATTTAGAGTAAAACACTCTAATTCTGGAGTAGAAAATGTATGCCGCCATTTCATTCGAAATAATACACGGTTCAAAATCCCTCATAAAATATTGACCGTCAAGTCCAAGCGCGAATTATTGTTTTTATTTGTTATGCACGAGTGTGTCAGTCGTCGCGAAGCGTACCACGCACTTATGCTTAATCTTTTACATAAAACGTGCATGCGAATAATTTACGCGTGATTTCGCGTATGCGTGCGAATGGATATGGTTAAGCTGGGGCACGTGCATTTGCAAGCCAACGAAAATACAATTAAGTTGTGGCGTGCATAGGCATCAAAATGTCGTTTGAAATGCGTGGAAATTTATGATTGTCTAACTGTCTAGCATCAATGCGAGTTATTGCTCTTTTTCTCAGTAATGTCTCTTATTGTTTTCTTCATGTTTGATTGAATCCACCAATCAAAATATTAAGCAAGAAATTTGAATCCATGGACAAGTTTTCTTAGATTATAAATAATTGAAACTGTTAACAATTGTAAAATTGTTTTGTATATAATTTTTCCGATTATTGTTAATTAAGATTTTTCGTTTGGCAATATCTGCAAAAGCAAAAACATAAGTGTTAGAGACGAATTGGAACGGTACTTTTAGCAATAGACAAGAAGTCATCGCGATAATGCACGAATCGAAATTTCAACGATAAAGTGCGCTATGATAGCATTCCTTTATTTTACGAGCATGGCTGGCGTTTTATACATTTCTCGAGTGGTTGGGATCCTGTCCTCGCGACTCCCTATTTGGTACTGCATTCACTTATGCGGGTTATAGGAAGCTGCTTAAGTCTGGTTTACACTTATGTACCAAACTACCGCTGGCACTCATTCCTCTATTTTTTCTATTGGTAGCACCCCTTTTCACTTGTTCTGCCGACAAATTTTGTGAACTTTTTTATTTGCATCCGCTGGTTATTATTTTGAAGAAAAAAATATTTAAAATTAAAAAAATAATAATCTGTTATCACAACAGAGGTACATATAGAACTTGAGAATGACTGGAAATAAAAATTAAAAAATTATAATTTAATTTATAATATGGGATTAAATTTGTTTATAATTTTGATAATTTAAAATTGTTTAAAAATGCTTCGCTATTTATAAATAGCAATATACAGTGCGTTCGTCTTGAAACCGTTTGTCCCGAAATTAGCATAATGCAAGCATTCCATATCGATTTATACATCCGATTCGATCGATACAGGCAACGTTTAAAAATGTTTTCTGATATCCTTGTTTCCTCTCTCTTGTAAATTAAACTAGAAAGAGAAACATAAAATAAAAAAAATACATATTAACCATTATGAAATCCTGGAAAAGTTAATTAAATAAAATGTTCGTCTTGCATGAAATGTTAATTAAAATGAATTTGCGATGTTAATAAACTTTATCTTTTTATAATAACAAATCTGTAAAATATGTATAATTAAAATTTAATTAAATAATTGGAAAATTCATAACCATTATATGTGACTCTTTGCGTATTTGTTTTTCTTTCAATTTGAAATATCCCAAAAAACAAGAAATTGAAATATATATTATACAAATTTACAAGTTTTTAAAATATTGTACAAAAGATTTGGGAAAACAAATTAGAGATTAATAATATTGAATGAATATTATACTAATATAGTCGGTATAAAAGCTTTATCATGGAATAAAAATTTTTTTAAAAGGTTCTAATAAGAAGAAATATTATGATCTTATAAAAAATTATAGAATAAATGTAGTGATGAATAATCACGATTTAAATAATTTATTCATCACTGTACTTATTCTATAATTTGCTACAAGTTCATAAATTATATCTTCTTATTAAAACTTTTTAAAATCATTTTTACTCTAAAATACATGTTATATTAATATAATATTCATTTAATGCTATTTATTTCTACTTTATTTTCCCAATCCTTTATATAATATTTTAAAAACCTTCAAATGTGTGTAATATCTTAAAATTTCTCGTTTGCTGAGATGTAAATTTCTATTTTTTATTTCAACCATAAAATAATAATTAATAAGTTTTTAAATATAAAGCAAAGAATTTTCAATTGGAAAAATATTGCTAAAAGTTATCAATTTTCGAATTTATATAAATCGATTAAATTAATTCATAATGCAACGCTTATCTTGGTAATTTTAGAGCAAATGGTTGCAATATGAATGTACGTTATAAACAACTTCTATCATATAATATTAACGTAAATAATATTGCAATTTTTATTCTGATTTTTATAGTCTATGTTATATTTATGTATCCGTAACAATTTGCATTTTTATGTGACAAAATATATTTTATATTTTTAGTCATTCACAGGTCTTATTTTTATTTTTAAATAAAAGGCAGTTTATTGACTAATATTTTTTAAAACTAATTTTTCTTGATGTTCTGGACGCAAATGAAGCTTCTTTGATTTTTTAAAATATGTGTCGGTGAAGCGCGTGATTGCAACAATTAAACGAGATAATTCTGCGCAACGGAAGATGGAACGGAAGGCAGAATGGAAGGCAAAACCGGATAATCGTGGTCGAGCGGTCGACACCCAGCTCAGCAATCGGCAGTCTTGTTAACGTCGGGTCATTAATTAACCACGATTACGTAGATAACGGTGCGAGTGAGGGAACACCCTATCCAATCCTCTCATCCCATGGTTACACCTCTATGACTTTCAATTCTTATTGTTCGCTGTAGTACCTTTTTAGATATCGCATCGAGTTTAAACTATGACTTGCTATTCTCTAATATATAATCTTGTAGGATAATGATGTTATTTTACAATGTACACAGATCTTCCAAATTGAAATATCAAAAAGGAAGGTCTTAAATTAAAATACAAAAAATAAATTGTAAGTATATCTAATATTCAATTAATGTAATTATAAGGAAAAAGTATTATATAGAAAACGGAACAAAAGAAAAAATTTATATATATTATCCTTTAAACTTGATAAAACAGTAATTAAATGGCAATTATGTTAAATTCTAATATAAAATTTGCAAGGCTCTTTTACGAATTAAAGCTATAGTTTGTATTTAGTTTTAAAATGTTGTCCCATATTTTACGGTATCTGAACACAAATTTTGCAAAATATTCTAATGAATGTGTATAATAGTTAATGCCATTTATTCAGTTACGTACATTAATAATTTATGTAATATTTTTTATTTATCTTTGAATTAAAAGTAAATCATCTCGTGAATTGCAATGCAAATATGGCGAGTTAATTATAAATATAACACTGAGAATAAATGTGAATACTAGATATATGATGTAAAACTATAGTCATATGTATCGTGAACATTTTAATAAAAAAATTGAAAAAAAAGAAAGAAAAATTTGATTTGACTCTTTTTACGTTTTTTGAAATCTTTCATTATTATAACTCTGTACTAGTGACACAGTCCACAATATCATTTCAAAAATAAAAAAAAGATATCTGAATATTGAATATAACAGATTACTATTACTTGAGCAGTGTTCAGATGTGTAAAAGACAAAAGGTGCATAACTTTATCTTCGCTTTTCATGTACGTACCTGCAACAGAAAAAAATATATATATATTATTATATGGATGTGCCAAAAAAATGATATTTAATTACATATTATTTTCGTGATATTAAATTATAAACATATGTAATTATAATAAACATTTGAAAATAATTCAATTTGTTCGCGCAAAATCATTGTCCTTACAAAAGGGGAGAGTGAATAATAAATAACAAGCAGTTGAAACTTACAATATGTCTCAATGCTTCTTAAAAATAAAGGGATATCTTAAAACTTAGTTGTGAAAAGGTGTACGCCAGAAAACCGTTATAAAAAGTGATATTTCAAAATATGGTTGTAAAAAGGGATATGTTATTGTAGTTTTGAAATAGGGAATAACTCGAATACCTGACGAATGAAAATATCAGGAGATATTATTTTTTTTCGACAATCATTCGCATACTTACAAAAATTGAGTATTATTTAATACCCAGCATAGCATGCATGTATATATATAGTATTCTGACACAGAATTAAAATCTATACAATACGTACTTCATTAGAAAAATATTAGATTAATAGTATTGCCACAATCCTAATTTTTCCATTTCACACTTTCTTTTTGGATAGTAGTATTTTTCTTGTGATTTGGAAAATTTTATGAAATAAACTCAAAAGATGCAAAAAATATATTATATCAGTAGATAGATACTTATATGCATAATCTTTTTAATGTGTATCTCTCCCAAAATACGATTTGGGAAAGTAAATTTGAAAAAAAAAATTCTAATCCCTAAGCTCAGATTGTGTTCCAAAAACCTGAAATCTTGGTATCAGAAATTGGTGAAAAATGTTTTTCTCTATTTTGCATTTCAATTACTATTTTTTATCTTCTTTCACATCCTTCATATCATATACATTAAATTTTACTTGATTTGAAACATTAATTTCTTTAGTCCTCTACAATTAAGAAACTCCCTGGAAAAATTTGCAATTTTTAATCGCATTTCAAAAATAATAATTTTAATTTTCTTCAAATTCACACTCAAACATAGAAGTATCTATATTATTCTAATGTAGAATTTAATTCTTTATAAGGCAATTTTTACTGTGGTAATCTCAGTTTTTCTTTTTTAAAATTTCTTATTATTCGGTAGCAATTTTCGGATGATTTGAAAAAACAAAAATGCAAAAAACATTTTCATCGCCATGCTTATGTTTCATGTTTCAAAAATCTGAAATCTGAGCATTGGAAATTGGCGAACTTCGATGAGGTATCTCATTTCTCGATAATTATTTGCAATATCCCTTTTCACAAGAAGAATTATCACACTATCGCTGAAGTATCGCTTTTTTCGACAATTACTCGTGTACATGAATTATCTTTCTACATGAAAAAATTGTTATATCCCATTTTCAAACCATATTTTGACATATCACTTTTTATAACGAGTTTCTGAGGTATTCTTTTTCACAACCATATTTCGATGTACGCGTAATTAGCATAAATAACTGGTAACGAATGGGCAGAAATGCGTGTACACGAAAAAGCGTGTCAATATATTGAAAACATTGAACGACGCGTTATGGTTGTCGTGTGAAATGAAAAGAAAATATTCTGGCATTGTGTACTTTCGCATTAACGTTGTTATGCTAATTGTGCGACAAATTTTTGTTTTAAAGTGGCAAAGCGTCGACAAAAAGGAAGTAAATAACAAAGAAAATGTTACGATTGCTGTAATATACACAAGTATAATGCATTTTAAATATCTACGTGATGCAAAAACATAATAATTGCTTCTTCGGTTGATAACTAAACGCTTTAGTAATGCACGTCTGTTTGATGGACATAAACAGCTTCCACTCTTAAACATCTTTTGTCTCATAAATTTCTGTTATCAAATTAGTCATTTATTAAACTTAACTGAAAATGTGTCATTGCAAATATTATATTTAAATATGTTTGCAAATTTTATATTATATATTTCTTATTGTGTTCATGGTATAGTATTTTTTGTCTGCACTGAAAACATAATATAAATTACTAATTATATTGGTACAAAATGAATATATTTTTCAAAATAAAAGAATATTACTACCTAGGATAAAAAAATTTAAATGATTTTCTGCTTTTATTCAACAGCGCATATATATTCATCTAATATATTGTATTTTTTTAAATTGTTAAATTATATTCTCACCATGCCATCCAAGATAGTAATGCATACAATTTTTTTTCTCCGTGTAATGTTTAAAGTTCATTTTATTATTTTTTTTGTTATCTTATTTTTGCGTGCGTGCAATGAAACTTATTAACGAGAAGGCCAACAACTTCTTGAAAAACGCAGTGCACAAAATGCGTTATTGACGTTCAATTTTAAAATTGCTCAACGTTCGAAGTAAATTTGTCGCGAACAATTATTTGAATATAAAATTTAATGGAAAGATAATTAGCCGAGAAAATGGGACTGGAATCCTTGGAACGTGCGCAACCGCGTCGAATAAACGACGTAAATCAATTACGAGTGACATAGCGACGAAGAGCGGACAAGCCAGCTTGACAAGGTGATGGCTGTAACAAATTATGTTAAAGATACACTTCTTGTGTTGCGCATTATTCCAAATGGGATCATTTTGAATCGTTGCACCATAAACAGCTGCCGCCATTAATCGAAATAAATTTTACAAAACCTTCAAAATTTATTCTGTTTATTTTAGCACAGAAAATGAGAATATTTAATCCATTTTCTCAAAATCTTTTAGCATTTTTTAAATAATTATTTCAAATAATTAGAAACTATTTTCTAAATAGTCACGTAAAGAAAGTATTTCACGTCTGTTCTAATTATCTTAAACATATCAGTATGAATCAGAACGCAAGTGCAAATACTAAGCACAATGCATCCTATATTCCGTTTACAAAAGTCGACGCTCATTTGTTAAAAACGGCGACGTTGCTTCGTTTTTAATCGTTAGTTTGCGCGCTCATTTATCATAACTATATGGATTCTATTTCCACGGCGCAACGTATCTATTACTATAATGTGCGTATAATAAGCATTATTTACGACATTGTACTTGCAATCTAATGATCCATTAGTCTAATAAATTAGTTATTGATAAATCGTTGTTCAAAATGACTCGACAAATTGGCTTTCGTGCTGATAAATCTAAGGAAGCAATGATCACTTCTTAGATATCGAATGATGTGATTATTTTTGCATATTTGTGTGTTATGTAATCTTTAATAATAATTCCAAATTTGTTTGTAAATACAAAAAATCAATTACAAAATGAAATACATCCGAGTAAAATTGTAATTTTCATTTTTTAACTATTTTTCAAACGACTTATAATTTTTACAAATATTTATTAATATTACTTTTTACAAATATTATTAATATAAATATTTATACAATTTATTTCTTTTTGATGAATAATTTAATACGTCATTATACTTCCTTGACATTAAAGTTTGATGGAGAATGTTTTCCAATTTTTTGTAATAAAATGGGGATAATATTTTTTTTTCTCTTTGCGACTTTTTGACAATAAAAAAACTCAAAATTGAAATACTATTTTCCCCCGTAACTGAGAAGTAACTGTTATATTCTCACATTATCTCGACTTTTATCGACACTGTAGATAACTGGTGTATTATCGAGTCGCGGATGTTTAATTATTTATTTTGCATGCAAAAGAAAGTAAAAGATTATTCGAAATTGGAACATTATAAACAATTGCGTGGCAAAAATAATTCAACCGGAACTTGTTAACGTGAAAGAGAAAGGAGCATTTTTGTCGCGTTGCAAAGTGTGAGTTATTTATCGTTACTTAGTAAGCTCGAAACCAAAGTAGCACTCGTGCCGAGTTCAGGGCTCTCTCTGTTGAATGCTCTCTACGAAATACCTCCGCGGGATACGCTAAATTGATTCGGAGCGCCATGCTGAAAGCACTGTCATGACCCTCGATCTTTCTCCCTCCTTATTTTTTTCTCTCCTTTGCCGTCTCTTCGTGTACTCGTTGCTCGTTGTTGAGCTTGTCTTCGATTCGATTAATCAATGTCTTCCAGGAGCTATGTGCTTGGACGTAACACGACGTTAAACGAAACGAACATACTTAGTTTCAGCATTCCCGATTAAGCTTTTGCAGACATTATCTTTCAGACAGTTAAAATTGAAAAATCAATGAATTCGAGCAAGGGGTGGGGGAAAGATTTTCAAAAATCGATTTTTTAAAATTTCAAACAGAACGTGAAAATCAACGACAATAAAATGGAGGTGTTCAGAAATGGAATGGAAATAATGTTTTCAATATTATTTCGGTAGCAATTCCCAAACGATTAACATATAATAGTACACTGTTAAATGAGTATATGGAAAGTTGGATGCAGACGAAAATGAAGTTGGCAGTTAATGCACGAGTTTGAATCCAACAACTTCCACACGAATTTAGCGTATAATTCAATTTATAATTTTGTCAAAAGTACTGTGTTTCGTGGCGAAAACGAGACCTTTCGTGACGGATGTGCAAATTTCGGAAAAGTTGTGAATTTCGGTATTTTCGTTTAAAACACAAATTTCTAGTATTTTATTTTAATATCCCAAAGAGGTCATTTTCTGTGCACGTGTAGCAAGAGTAGTTTTTTTTATTGTTACATTGAAAAAACTAATTGGTAAGGATAGAAATTTCAAGTAGTATCGGTAACCATTTTCGTTGTATTACTGACCAGTTGAAGTAGTACAGTTATTGTGATGATAAGTGGTAAATTCATACAATTAGTGCAACTGAAAATAGCAAAACAAATGAAACTAACAAAACTAACAAAATATATTTGTTAAAATACATACAATATATTGTATTCCGCGATAATAATTAAATCTTCGACAAATGCTTAATATTTGCAACTTCGATTCTTATCATTTGAGTTTTACCACTTATACTTTTTTAATCCCCAAAGTGGTACGTACTTAGTTTTATTCTTAGTGTAAATAATATTTGAAGTGTAGGTATTGAAATGATGAAACAAATAACATTTCTTGTTTGGCGTTTAGACTTCGATTTCGTTATCTTAAATATATACATTTTGCCGACAGAATATTGAATAAGTATAGGGTAAGAAAAAGCGTTGTAAAAAGTAACATATGTTACTTTTTAAAACATATGTTTTAATAGTATTCAGAAAAATTTCAGTATCATATCATAAATTTAGTATCATCGAATTTGACCTACGTGCACATGCATATTTTACATATCCACATAGAAATAGAGACAAACTATATTCATACAGCGCATATACACTGCGCAAAAAAAAATGCACCACTTAAAAATGCGCCAAAAATATCGAATTTTTAAATTGTCATATCTTTGTTGGAAATGATCCAAATTAGATGAAACTTTGATTTTTGAATAGTTTGAAG
>JABFPK010000632.1:0-11327 GCA_022817445.1 Habroteleia sp. ZL-2020
ATCAGACATGAACCTGAAATGAGCCCGATAGGGCATTTCTTATCAAAGGTTGCCCTTTTTCAACCAAGCCAGGGTCCGGTTTCTTCCATAGCACGCCTGATCATATTTTTATTTGGATATGCTTGTGTATTAAATTTGGCTATTTATATAGATTAAAATATTCTCCCATCCATATTCGAATTATTGTATCTCATTAAATAAGTAAATTACTTAAAATATTCATATAAATTAAAGAGACACTAAAAATGATAAAGTATATATTCTTAAATATTTATTTATATTTGAACTTGAACACCATTCTGTGAGTGTGGGAGATTGTGTGTGTATCAAGAGTTATTTGTTTCATAATCGGATGACGACAAGAGATGTAATTACGTTTTTTTCTTACCTTACAAACGAAATTACACCTCTTACTTTAATTTCGTATCAACATTATAATAATTGTACTTTAGAACATGTAAATAATAGAAAAATGACGCTCAAGTCCTTTAACGAATTAATGTTTCTTGGCTTCATCGCAATTTAGAACATCTGTAATGTCGATAATTTCGTTCAAGCGTTTTAAACCGCTGTGCCATAGCAATATATAGCATGCAATTTACTTAAATCAACTACATATACTACACTAATTATAAAGCAACATTTTAAATTAGGCGATTTTAGAAAATTACATTTAATGTTTTAATGGCATATAGTGGTTAGAATTATCGACTGATAACTTCGTGTTTCTTGGTTCACTTCCTTCTTACAATTGCTATTTTTTCATTTTGACAAGGTGCAATTTTGACTTGTACAAGATATTATTTTGTATTTGAATTTATTTATTTTAATAAGCTTTAGATAAATTTATTTTTTAGTTTATATAATGCGTTTAAACAAAATTTTCCAATAATCCTCGCTCTAAAGGACACTTTGCAGATTAGTAGAGAAATTTCATTCAAGCATAAATTGAATATTTTCTACATCTTGCAAAAAAGTCGTGATATTAGTCGTTACAAGATCTAAACATTTAGTATACATCATCGTTCCCTATGGGATGCCTTTTATGGAGTCGCATTGCTAGTGATAAATCTCATTTTCTACACCGCCTGGGAATTCTTAGGTTAAATAAAAATTTAAAAAAAAGATTAATGTATATTATCAAAAATTAAATAAAAATATATTACAGTCCGCAATGAGAATTCAATGTGAAACTCCTAGACAACTCGTCTTATAATAAGAGTATATACATCACGCGTTCACGGCAATTGCAAAGTCGCTTACGTTACTTCCTCATTCGTCGTTTAGTAAACTCTGTTACTAGATAATTATGTTGAACGAAAACATGTTAGCGTACTGAGAACATTTTATCTTGATCTCACGACTATGCAATGTACAATACGAATTGTATGTTTGAGTTATATATTTTTTTAAATTTCAATTATCTTTTAATAGCTATCTTTTAATTATTGTAAATTTTGAAACTTCATTTTTCAAAGGAGAAAATTATCAATAAGAAGTATAATGTCATTTACTTTACGAATATTTATAAGAAATTTTGTATGTAAATCATAATATAATTGAGACAAAACCAACTGATATTTACTACAATATATAAGTATACAAAGGACTATATTAGAAAAATGTAACAATTTCATTAACTGACATATAGTTATTTAAACCATCGCATGTAGTTAAATATTGTTAATAATGAGTGATAATTGCCTTAACTACGCGATTGTTTTTTATCCAGCAGTCACATAATTGATTTTGACCAATTTTTCGTTATTTCAATCAAATTGAAGTTGGTATGTTTTAAATAACGCAATTATAATTGTTATTTTGAAAAATTACTTTTTTCAATGTATATAATATTAAAAAAATATAGCACAAATGAAAATTACTTTCTTCATTATTTGTAAATATGGTAATTTATGCATATAATATAATTTTATTTATATTTTATATATTTTATAATTTTTAGAGCATTTTTACAAGTTAGAAACGTAGAAAAGGAGAACATAATTGAGACAATGTATCAAATCAGATGTATATTGATAGTTTATATGTAGCTGTGTAAACTTGGAATATTTTCTTTCTCATTAATCAATACAAAAGCGGTATGTTGTTAATTTAATCTTTTATAATTTACATTAGTGACTAATTTCCTGTACGACAGAAGCAATATAATCACGTATGTGCAAGTAGAATAAATATGGAGAATAGGGTACATTAAAGGAGTTAAAAGGGGCGAGGGAAACTCAATTTTTACTGTTTTCTATTATTCAATATATTTATCAGTTATGCAATAAAATTGGAAGCTTATTTTTTTCATGATTAAACACCAGTTATTAGAATTCCTAAATCTATTTTAAGAGGAAATTTTACCATCATAAAAGCTATGAAAGTAATAAACGGTAATTTGCATTTTGATTCTATTAACGGTAGAATTTGTATATGCAAAATTTGTATATGCAACGGAAAATAAATTACTAAACTTTTCAGCTTAATTTACTAAAAAGTTCTGTAATTTTGCGAATATTTTTCATTATTTTCTACTTTTATTTTAATTCTTCCAATTCTTTAGTATCTAAATATTTCATTTTATAATATTATTCTCATATATATAATTAATTCTTAATTCTTTTATCATAGTAAAAAAATAAAAAATAAAAATAAAAAATTTAAAAGTAAATACTAAAATTTCAATGGGATTTATGTATTACAAAAATACTATTGAAATGTTCCAAAAAATGTAGTTTGATAGGCTAAAAATGTCTTAAAATTTTGTTATCACATTTTAATGACAATCGCGATCTTCGGAAATTGAGACTCCATCGATTCGAAGCATATGCTTTTGAACATCAAACGATTTTGATCTAGTTGTTTCTATCTCTATCTTATTCTATTTCAATAGGATTGCATAGAGATAGAGATAGAAATAACTAGATTTAAGAACAACGAATCACCGATACTATGGTTGTACACGTAAATTATTATGATAAGCATGTAGAATTAAAATATTTAATTTATATTATTAACTTATATACAATTCTTAAAATAAATGTTGACTCAATAATTTATTCGCTTTAGCATAAAATATACTAACATATAAACACAAGAAATAAATAAACATAAAATTTTACTGAGACCTATGCTTATTTTTTGCGTCTATGTGTTAATTGCCTATTTTTAATTTATACGAAAAAATTAAATTCTCAACTGAAAACGATATTTTTAAGTGTTTGTACATTTTATTGGTTTTATTTAATAATAGTATATAATCTTTCTAATAATTAATTTATCAAAGTTTGAAACAATATTTTCATATTGTAATACCAGATATGAGATTCTTATGGCAATGAAAGGCCAATTATTAAACATTATATGGCTTGTACGGTACTGGTACAGTGCAAATGCAAACATAAGAATATACAATGAAATGATGAGTGGAAATCAGACAATGGTTATCGCATTATCACAATATTGAGTTAAATGTTAAAGGGATAAGTCCAAATTATATACGCGAAGTTTAGATAAATGTAAATGTATATATGTATAATATTTATTCTGAGATAAAAAATTGTGTACACAATCATTACAAAGGTTGAGAATGATTTTAATATAGTACTTTTATTTATTAAAAATATTATATATACACTTATTTCTAGTAATCAATAATAAGTAGAATAAAAATATTTGTTCATACATTCGCAATATATTTATAATTCTATTAATCAAAGTTAAAAAATCTATACTATTAATTGTATAAAAAATAGTAAATCTTTAATTTGAAGTTACCTATAAATTCTGGTACTATTAAAAAATATATAATATATTAATATAATTTTATATTTCAAAACTAGAAATATATATTCTTTCTTGATATCTATTTCATATAGTTTTGATAATTTATGTTTGAATTATGAATTGAATTGAATTATGAAATTTGTTTAGAGATCGATAAAAATTTATTTTTCTGGAAATTTTTTAATTTTCTGGAAAAATTGAGTATAATAATTCGATTGTAAATGTTTAACCATTTAGTTACACAAATACGTCTTGAGCAAGTTTCATTATACTTGACATATAACTACAATCAGGGTTGTTGATTTTAATTGACTTTGCCCGACAACATTTTGACTGATTTCGAAAGTTCAATGCTCTCTACATTCCATTTATACGGTAGAAATTTTCAAGCGATATAGTATTAGATAATCATTAACTAAGTTGGGTGTTGTCTTTTAGTGATTGGACAATATTGCTTTTTAATTGAGATAAATCTCTAATCCAATATTGATTTAAGGTGGATTTATCATTAATTCACCTCCTTACGTTCCTCACCTTATCTTTACCACTAATATATATATAACCTTCCAAATTAACATTCCTCTATTATTTTAGTGCCTGAGGACATCAGAAAATTTCAAAGATTTATATAGGCTCGGAAGAGAGGAATCCTCAAAAATATCGATATCTATAACTCTCCGCGAGATCTTAAACACCACTACAACAAGGTTTATTCGTTCGATTTAAGAATAAAATACCCTAATTTATATCAATATTTGCGTTTCATAAAAAGAGAAATTAAGAAAAAAACAACAAATAAATAGATTGACCATCAGCAGGGGTCATTGGAAATGACCTCTCATATCTATCTCCATCACCCCCAAATATGAAAACTACAACTTAAAAAATCCTAGGATCCTTACCCTTAAACCCTTATACCGATATTTCCCTCCTAAATCTACTTTACCTCTCCCTTTACCTACCGATTTATTTCTTGCTCTCAAGTAACTACTCCTTCATCCTCATCTTTTGCCTTTGTCATTGCGAAAAATGCAAATAAACTAGACGATACCGACACCGATGTTTTGATATTATACAACGATGTAAAATTCGATTAAGTTTGAATACAATTTTTTTTATAAAACATAAATCTAATTTATCGCAATTAAAATCTTTTCCTTCCCTGAAAAATATTTAAAAGGCTAGCTATTTCATTAAACAATAAAATAGCCTAATTTTATGCTACAGGTAAAGGGCTCAACACCCTTGTCTGGAACCGAGTGTTCAATGTAACATACGTCCGAAATTTAGTATGCATATTCTGTAAAATGTGATGAAATAAATATTTAATACAAATATATATATGTATACATATATACTTTTAATATTATAATTGTATATTTTTATACAACTAAAAATTATTCATTGTGATCTAGATTTATTTTTTTAAGAATTATTTCTATAATATGTATGTACTTCTCCACACATGCACACACACATACACACGTAGTTGTATTCAAAGTATTCGATGCAACCACTTGGATTCTTTTATTTTCGTTTTATTTCATCTAAGTATAGATAAACTTGTTTCTCAGATGCTATACATCGATTTACAGGAGGTGGTCAAATTTAGTCGAAATTACATATATTTAAAATTCTAATGACTAAAATAAATATCCCAAAATAGTATATAAATCAAATTTTTTTATTAAAATTAATTAATCTGTGATTCTTTTACTATTCCATGCATTAAAAGTTTTAATTTTGCAACTTATTTGTTTCTAAAAATATATATTTTTAAGAAACAAATGAAAATTTGACCACGTTCTGCATATCTTATTGTAAAATGTTTATTTGTAAAATAGTATCTATAGTTTTCAAAAAACAACAAAGTCATAAGAATCTCATAATAGATATCGACTTCTAACAAATAACTTCATAAAATATTCCCAATAAGATATTTAGAACATGATCAAATTTTTTTCGTTAAAAATATATTTTTTAGAAACAAATAAATTGCAAAATTAAAATTTTTAATACACAAAATAGTATAAGAATCGAAGTTTAATTTTCTAAAATGTAATTCAATTCCGGTCATTTATTTTAGTCATTAGAGGCTTATAAATAAATGCAATTCGAAACAAATATATCGACCTCGGTGTAAATCAAAATACCAATTGAGAAATCCTTCATCAATTGAAATTACATATATGGGAAATCATTGGAAATTACTTAGTCAAGAGATAATAAGTTTCATTATATTGGTCCGGGATTCTCGCGGTATCAAATTTCAATGTGAATTTTTGTATTAGATTGTTGTCAATTTTTACAAACGTTTAGAGATATTTTAAAATTAACTCTTCTAATAATAGCATTCGGAGTACAATATTTTATATAGTGCTTTGTATCACTTAAAATATTTTCAATTAATATATTGGGTATATTCTCTGTTATTTCAAGTGTACTTTGAATCGAGTTTGCTCGATTGTACTTTGGATAGACTCGGATTCGCAAAGAATCATTTCAGTTATGATCGGGTTCAATAGAAATGTACTCTATATCATATGAATTTTTACAGGAAAACATGATATGTGAATATAATTATTATTTAAAGAAAAATGTTTTGTAATAATCGTGAGAAATATTTTTAATTCTTTTAAGCCATTTTAAATGCTTCAGTATTAGCTGGGATGATGTTAACAAATTATTATCTCCCAATTAGACTAAAGAAACTGCATTTATTAGCATGATCTGGCAAGTTTCAATTCGTAATTTACACTGCAAAAGTTTCTAAAATTAAACTAATAGTTTAGATTGAAAAATTTTTAGGAATGGATCATATACTAATCTCTATTTATCCTACAAACATTGTCTGACTAATACGTGAGATTATACATTCAAATCCCGTAATATTTACATCCGATCTATTTAAACATTCATTTCTTTTTACATAAATTTGTTCTTATTATTAACGAAATGGATCTTCCAATGGAGTTCCGGAATTACATGCAGCCAATAGGAGAAGTCCAATAATGGCGGTTAGTTCAAATGCCGTTCAAAACATTGCACTTGACGTTTCGAGAGATTGAAATATCGAATTGAGTGTCACCGAATCAAAGAGAGGGAGCAGACGCACATTAGAAATTTTTAATATGTAAATAGAATGAAATTTCCTGTCTCGATTATGTGAATAGAACGGGGTTCAAGTGTATACATAGTCGTAATCATTAAATATTCTTTTTATCTTATTTCGTGGAATAAAAAGATGTTTTGTATGCCATACTTAATATTATTATTGCAATTTGTAGAAATATTTCAATTTTTTACAAAATTCATAAGGCAATTTTTTTATATAAGAAATTTAATATAGATATAGAGTGACGATATTATATGGTACCTAAGTAAAACATTGAATAAAATATTATTGAGTTTACATAACATGAAAAACATATGCATCGTATGAAGAATCAATGAAGGTATAAAGTAATTTTATTGTAATTCTTGTTGATTCTGTGTAGTATATATGTAATGAAAATATGAGGAAAAATTATTGAATTTTCAACACAGATTTTGTACTGAAACTCTATAAATCATTCAAACTTTTTATTTAATTATCTATGTAAATTTAGTTAATGAAAAATTGCCAGTATCATTAAAAATTACTATCCTTATATATGATATAATTAAAAATTAGTAAGTGAAATTAAAGCTATCGTCATTACTAAATTCAAATAAATTATAAAATAAATTATAAATTTTGATGTGATTTAAATATTGTTATAAAAATTAACATTTTTCCAATTAAATAAACATTTTACTTTTTTATACATATTATTAATATTATAATATTTTGAATTTTGTATTTCATAATAAGTCGTTACAAGATATAGTAATTTTTATAATAACGCGTGCCTTTATATATCTTATATTCTTTAAAGAGCATTCTCTAGCAAAATAATTATGGTAATCTATCTCTATAGGACAATATTTTGCCCAATAAAATGAGATAAACAGAATAAAAAAAGATGTTTTTATTATTATATAATTAGTGAGCATATTATCATTAAAACATTTAAACAATCATATTTCAATTATTATTAAGGTGAAGGTTCAAGCATTTAATACTAGATTAGGGTTTTATTTGAAATAAATTTCTTATAAATACCTAAAAATATTATTTGAAATTTTTCCGCGGTTATATCACCCCAGGAGAATATTATTTTTGCAAAGAGTAAATTTTTTGTTGTTTATTGTTAGCGTAAGTTTAGAACTACTTTTTGAGGTGATAAAAATCGAGTTCTCCAAGAATTAAGAAAATTTGCATTATTAAAAATATTTATTATTTACCATACCGTTCTCCCAACTATTAAGAATCGCGGAGAAGTTTTTTTAATTATTAATTCATCGCTGTGAAAAAGATATTCACAAAAACCCTAATCCCGTTGCAGCAGACTTGAACCTTAATAACTTTTTATGCAAAATGAATTTCTATTTTATTTTGAAAATACTTTCCGTTTATCTTATTTTATGAACTTAATTCTTTATTATTTTCTAAAAATATTTGAATATTATAATATATATTTCAATATTTTTATAGTATTTTTTAAAGAAATGTTATCAACATTTAATCTATTTCATTACATTTTTAAAGTACTATGGAAATAATAAAATGGTAAAAAAACAATCATAATGATGGATTATTTTTATTTCTACTTATATTTTTATGAAAGTTTTCTAAATTTGATCAATTTTTCAATAAACTTAATATACTTTGCTGTAAAATTATCTGAAATTTTAGATACTGAATTAACAGTGGATTAAATTTTCGCATGAGGGCTTTTAATTAGTTTAAAACGAGCCTAAAATTATTATGCGTTTTTAACATGTATTTTACCAAAATATATGTCTGATAGATTTAATGATATGGCGGTAAGGATAATTAAGCTCCCACAAAAGTTATATGAATATTTATAAAATCAACTATTTTAGCTTTTAACAGAATATCATGCAAGAAAATCTGTTTATCAGCCACAATTTAATGAAAGCATTATTTTATTTAAAAATATATTTGAAAGTATACTTTATCAAGTAAAGTCCTTTAAATTTTAATATATATTGACCTTACGATTTTTTAGATTTTAATATTTAATATAGATAGAATATTTGCAATTATTTTTGCAAATATATTATCATGAACAAATTACTATATTCATAGATACAATTATATTATATTTTTAGTTGCAGTTTACAAAAGAACTTTATGCTTCTTTAGTAATATACTGTAGAAAATTATCTAAACAACTCTTTTGTTTTTTTTCTGTCCTTTTAAATATTCAACGCGTTAAAGAGTTAATAATATTTTATAAAATTATAAAAGTAAGACAATTTAACTTAACGACAAATTAGAACGCATTTTCTGCTTCTATTAATAACTAGAAAGTCTAGAATATTAAATGAATTCTAATAAGACTATAATTAAATAAAGCTCTAATGAATAATGTAGCATTTTTGATCATTATTGGGATTAAAATACTTTATTTTTATCACAAGTTATATTTTACTGGGTAATGAAAGTAGAATTGTAAATAAAATATCAATTTATAATATGTTTTCAATAAATGTGTATTTTTTTAATATTATAAGACTTTCATAATTTTTTATTTATATTTTTGTACTACGCATATCGGGTAGTAATCATTTTATCGCCACTATCGTTTTATCGAATTCTCTTTTTATCGTAACTGTCAATTTATCGAAAAATCATTTTATGATTAAATAAATGATTAAACAAAGGATTTTTCGATAAAATGATAGTGGCGATAAAATGACTACAACCCATTTTTTGTCACAGCACTTATTTTTGTTATCTAAATCTAACCTAACGCATTCAAAATAAAAATGATTATAAGAGTATTGATTTAAGTATGCATTAATACGAATAACCAATAATAATTGAAAATGTATGGTTATACATAATATATAATTTATATATATGTTATATGCAAGTGTAACTTAAAATTATAAAAAGTAAATTACCTAATTGGAAGTCAAACGTAGATACCATAGAACAGTCTTATATCCTGCTACAAATTATGAATTTTACAGTAGAATATTCCGAAGTATCTGAAACACTACAAAAATATATTGTTTATTATTATATAGAAAAATCGGTAATTACATTATATTTATAAAATTTTATATTACAATATTTTTAAGTTATTCTCAGTTAAAATTGGAACAGTAAATTTAAATATATAAATCTTTACACTCGACTTACTAATCGCAACTCATATGAGTAAGTTCAAGCTATTGCAAGTTCAGATTTTCCATTAAAAAGTAGGTATTATTTTATTTGAAAAATATTCCATTTTTATTATAAATTTAACTTGCACAAATTTTTGAGGATCAAATTTTCAACATAATAATGGTGATAATTTTTTAATTTGAAGGTTTTTTGCAAAATTGGTTAAAGTAAAATTTATTTTTTAACATTTTGACAACATTTTGACAATGTTTTCCACCCCAGGTCCCACAAGTCAATACCGAAATCTTGCAAAATTTTCTGTAATTTATGATTTATTGTTAAAAAACAAAATGTGAATAATTTCAAAAATAAATAATAATAAATAAATAAAAACGTTCACAAAAAACCGGTAATTTCAAAATTTATATTTTATTGAATAAAGGTAACCTCTTTTTGATAAGTTAAACTATTATTTACTCAAATCAATTTTTGAATTTAAACTTTAACTGTTTTGTAATAAATATTAACGAGTATCATAGTATAATTATATATAATAGATTTAATTAAATTAAAACTATATTCATTTTATTAAAGAACATATTTCGTAGGAAACTTTTTAAATATATTAATTTACCGTATGTTTCTCATATTAGCAATAGTTCTCCTCGTACGCACTTGCGGCATAAATTCAGTTGTATAATAATATTAATTGAATATCTTTTTGCTTTAAAATATGATATAAATTCATTAGTAGCAAGACTTAGCGAAAAATCCTAATGGAATTTAGATTTAGAATTGAACCGATTTGAAGTGAATTACAATACCAATTACAAAACCTTAATTTAAGATTTAATTGCTGAGATATTTTGTTGTGAAATTTCAATTTTTATGCAAGAAATTCTTGTCAATAAAACTAATAATGCGGGAATATCCCTAGTAGAAATGTGGAGTTTTTCCCTTGTATAGTGTGGGGCTACTGAGATGCGCTAGTTAGGCGCTAATATAAAACGCTAATGTGTCGCTGTGTAGATTTTGATACTTATTATTATTATATTTTGTTAAATAATACATATATAATATTTATGTTATGTTTATTTAATATTAATAAAATATTTAATATATATCATTGAAAAGTATTTCGTAAATATATTTTAAATATACATATACCGTGAGTTTTCCTTGAAAATGTTTGTCCACCACGAAATATAACATAGACAGAAGTTTAAACGTGTTAGTAGGATACGATTTTAAGCATTTAATTTATTAATTTATTAAATCTTTTTTAAAAATTATTTAATTGCTGAAAATCATATAA
>JABFPK010000633.1:0-14458 GCA_022817445.1 Habroteleia sp. ZL-2020
GTTTCATTAAGCTTAAAAAATAAGGAATAAATAGTTTTCGGCAATATATCATGCTTGACGAAAAAATATAATTAAAATTAGTTTGCATTTAGAGGATAAGCATCTATAAAATTCTTTTATAGAACACCAATATACTATTTATCAAGCATTATTTTTTATTAACATTTCAATTATTTATTAGAAATTTTAAAATTATTATATTTACATTAATGCTACATAATCAGCACGTATATACGATATAATAAAACATATTTTCCATATTAATTATTAAAAAATATACATTTTAATTTCTTTATACTATTTCATTCAAATCATTGTACTTTTACTCTCATAAGGGTAAACAAAATGCAAATAAACACGAATTAGACAATACGGCAAGTAAAAAAAAACAGAAAAAATTAAAATTCATTATATTTTAATAAGTTCAGAATTTACGAACAAAAGTTTCAAGTGCATTTTACAGTCCATTTATTTTCTATTGTTTGGAATATGCACACCCAAAATGGCATTCTACAAAGTAAAAGGTTTTCCTTTTATTAAACGCAGGGCTGCATTTCTCATAGAAATTTTCGTCGTACAGTTTATTACGCAATAATTATAATTCAAATAAACGCTTAATATTATATCATATAGTATTTAAAACTTTTATGAAAACAATCTAGTCAATCTAAGAAAAATTTAAAGTACGTTTAACTCAGCTAATGCATTAGCGCGAGGATATAAATTTTAAATTTAATGATAGTTTTACAACGAATTTATTGTGGAAAATATGAAAATTCTTATACTTGCGGTGCATTAATCTCGTAAATTTATGACCGGTCACTTCCCTCGACCAATTAGTCAATCCCGAACTAAAACATTCAATGAATTTAACCACGACTTCTACCGTCAATATCAATCTGTTATTTCCCCATGTAAACACAATAAAATAAACTAGAAAAAGAGGCTCGCAAAGGTCGTGGGCATGCCAATGCCCTGATGCTTTTTGTTCGTCTGGGTAAACACTTTCTTTTTTCATTCTTTATCGCGCTTTATTACATTCATCTAATATAAAGTCCACAGAATGAGCTTTAATATAATACTCCGCAAATTTTAATATTAAATTTCAAATTATTTCGTTCTGAAAATGTATTACATTTCTCATGATTATTCGTTTTAATTTTTTTTCAGTTTTGATAAACATTATAAATAAACATTGTAATATTTATAAAATTTATAAGACCATATTCAAAAGTAAACTTCCGTCAAAAATTAATGAAAATTTTAGCGATAAATAGATGAAGAATTGTTCATCATATGATTTGACATTCATTAAGTGTACTTAGTTTTCTTGAAATTAATGTAGTATATAGTATATTCTACGTGTATTAGCGTACATGCACACACGCATACTAAGCAAGTAATTTATCGATGATATTAATTATGTACGTATAAAGCGCGTGTTATATTAACGAGTTGGTTAGCGAAAATCACTTCCTATGTGAAATTTACCAAGAATATATGACTTAATGATATCGATTAACATACTAGCATGGCTTTCAGACTTGATTTCATGCGTTAGATTGTTTGCAATTAAGTTGTTCTATATTTTACTTAACCTCTTGGAATGTCTTCATTTACATTTCTATATAGACAAATTATATATATTGTAACTATGCAGTATAACTATATATTATACATTGTAATAAATTTTGATAATGCAAATTTAAAAATATAAATATTAAAAAATTGGAAAATGGAGAAAAACTTATAATACACACTGGCATCGTATATAATAAATTTGCAAATCTAAACAGATAAATTCACTGTTAATTTACACGTTGTATATAGTTTCCTACGTAAATATCCTTGATAATCGCCATTCATAAAATCCGCAGAGCTTGCACGAATTTCACTTAATGTATATAATTTAGAAGATATCAAAAATTGTTAACAAAAAAAATTTAAATTTATTTTATAACATAAAATTTATTAGAACAAGTTATCCATCTTTTTTTTGATTTATAAATACTTTAATAAAGTAAAAATTAATTTAATTATATATAATAGACAAGTATTATTTTGATCAAGTACAATTACATAAATAAATTGTACGCATAAATAATTTCTGTTAAAATTTTCAAATTTATATTCAGACAAATCAATTTTTCTATGATACAAAACATTCTATTAAAACAATACTAATTAATATAAGAATTTTTCATTTATAGTCATAGCATAAATCAGAAAAAGTAATAGAAAATAATATAAACCATTAAATATATAAAAGAGCTCAACAACACACACACACGCACCCTTAATCTTCAGTTATTTCGGAATTAATATTAGCAAACACATCTAACAGTAATGAACTTGTAAGAAATCGAACCAAAGCCAAGAAAAATTGACAAAGAAATATTTGTACTGTGGGACTTGTATACGTTGAAATGTTTCTGCTTGAAATTGCATTTCATTTATAATAATCATTATGCAATAGCAAGTTGTAATATAGTATACATTTCATTTTCTTTTGAATTAAAAATATTGACTTTATTGTTATTTTAATGTGCGTTTTTGTAAAAATAATAATTTCATTAAATGCCACTAAAATAAGGTTTCGAAGTTTTTCTAAAAACATTAGTAAAAATATTAAATCATTGAGATAGCCCTTATTATCAAATGTATCGTTACATGAATTCCATGAAATCACATAGAATTCGAACTTTCCAAGTCTAACAAGTCAAAGATAAATAGATCAAGTGCTACAAGGCAGCCGGAAGAAAATTTTGATATTTAGTTCGACACAAACAATTGGAGTGGAAAGAGCGAAGATTATCTTTCGTAAGAAGGATTTTCTAAATAGATATTGAAATGATCTGAAGCACAGTTAAGCGTACGAATCGTTTTGTTGCACACAAGTATAACTTTTCATATATATATAGAAGCGAGTGAAAACATGTGGATATACACGTGCGCCGAGTCGTTTTAATGGACTTTACTACTTAGAAGACAACCAAGTGTCACGAACGTACGGAGTATTTTTCCCCTTTGAAGTAAAAAACCTTAACCCTTATCGGAGAAACAAGACGCGATATTCAGTACATAGAGGTGGTTCTCGAATTCATTTTCTGCCAAAACATTCAATATTTTAGACAACTGTTAACAAAGAGAATGTATAATCTTCATCAAGAATGAAAATATAAGATAGAGCGAACAAAAAGGATAAATTTAACAAAATTATAATCCTTTTAAAGATAAATCCATTCCATCAAAATTACATGCATTTAATAAAATATATGAAAAATTAATAGTTTTAATTAAATTATTAAAGCGACATTGAATACAAATTTTCATATACTTATTTGAAATTTTCTTAATATTGCCATAGAGCTGCGCATTTTGCACAAAAATTAAGTATGCTTTTTTTCTTAGAATATATTAACTGCATCTAAGTAATTATGATAACATACATTTTCGTCAAATTCACGTAAAAAACATAAAAAAAAGTTAAAAAATGTTCTCATGAATTTAAAAGTTTATTCTTAAATTTTAAGTAAATTACCTCAAAAATATTTTGAAACAGTTCATTAATATTCATAATTTATATAAAATGTTACCGCTATATGTAGAATATGTAGTACTTTCGTTTTAACGTGGAAAAACATATTGAATTTTAAAATCATGTTACTGTTACGTTACAAATATTCGGTTATGCAAATCCAGTTTATTTCACATTCTAAATATGTAATGAAAAGAACATATTTTCAAGTGATTTTAATAACTCTATATTTTTATTATAAAGTGATTTATAAGCTACTTTAAAAATATTATATATACTCTATACATTGATATCGTTTATAACAGAATTCGAATTAACGTGAATAATAATTTACTAATTAAATAAATACTGATATTGAAGTAGAGAAATTTACACGCAGATAGCTTTATAAAAGTTTTGAAAAGTTATAGAATTATATTTCATTTAAATCTAACGCATTTCAATTTAGACTTTATTGAATATATATTTGTAGCAATATCATATTCCATGAATTTTTATATTCAATTTATCTTTATTATTTATGAACAACATTATGTAATAAATCTTTCCTCCTTTACTTGTTAATTTAATTTACATTTCTTGTTCCTCGAATGTATAATCGTATTTTGATACAAATAAATCATATACCCACTTTAACATATTATAATATATAAATAATAATCTCGATTTAATCATACGTGATATATTATTTGGTGAATGAACTCTTATTATTAATTTAAAACTGTGCACGGGATTTGAGATGACTATAGATATACAATAAGCCTGCAAAATTAATTAGTGAGTATGACGTTTTTCATTATTAATTGGTGGCTCCACATTTTGTAAGCCGATTAACCGATGGTAGAAACATCAAATAAAGTAACGCTGGAATAATGTACAATTTTAAACTCACATATCTGTTTAAATTTATTTCTCAGTATATTTATAAATAAGCTAAGCGCTTTTAATAAATTAATTCTATTAAACTTTAAACATCTCAACTCGGAAGAAAAATTTTGTCAGAGGAATTTCTATTTAATAACTTATATGCACCATACAAAACCGTTCTTAACAAATTAATTAATCCAGTTAAACTGGAAAAAATATTTCATTAATAATAATAATTTGTAAAATATTAACTACTTACGAATAATATATGTTAATTTAATATGTTTAATTAGGTCGATCTCTATAAGCATGAATAAAAGCTTATCAAGGCGCATACATTTTTGTTTAATTAATGTAGTTGTAAAGTGTGGAATTGACAGTGATATTATCCTATGCTCCAAGACCTTGTTTTGCACCGCAAAATACACTAAAAACATATCGACTGCGGTTCGTATTCTCTACTCAAAGTAGAATTGCGGTTTGCCGCAAATTCAATTGTAGTTGTGGATATTTCCTAAACAAGACTCCTATTACAAAAATATCAGATTCAATTCATTTTTATGTTACACATTTGGGAATAAAAGGACATGTTCGACAATTAGAACAAATACTTTACTAATTTTATTCATTGAGATCAATTTTTATAAACATTAAAATTAGGGTCATTTGAATGTAATTAAAATGTGATTAAAATATATCAATTTAGAAGGTAACGATAGAGTACAATGCTCTTATCTCATTGAAAATATTGTAATTTCATACAAATTTTCCTCGTATATATTTAATTTAAAACGTGATTAATAAATGCACGGAGGACTATATAAATGATTTGTTATTCTAAAACATTGACTTCAATAATTAATAATAGTGATATATTAAACATAAAAAAAATTATTTTAGATAAATATAATAATGTAAAATTCTTTGTAGAACAATAAGAGTTGATAGAAGTTTGGCAAGAATCTGACAAAATAGTGCCAAACTTATGACAAATCCTTGGCTAGCTCATTTTCTACTAACAAAATTCGATTATTATTGATAAAAATATTAATCAAATTTCAAAAAACCAAGTAAACAAAAAAGAAAAATGCATAATAGACTTTATACAATTTACAAAAAAACATCAACAAATGCTTTAATATATATGTATCCTACCAAATTTAATTTACACCACAAAACTTCTTTTTAAATATAATATAAATGATAAATAACATTGTATGTATTTCTGTTAATATAACGAAGACGTGTCTTTGTTGATTTTATATAATGGTAGAAATATGAAAACTGCAACTGAAACAAAACAATAGTTGTCGAAATGTCAGGAAAAACGACAAATTATGTCATTTTTAAAATAAAAAATGATTTGTTTTCCACATGAATACAAAAATTATAGTTATATTTTCATAACTATAGTTATTATAATTAAATATAATTATTAACTTTCAAATATTCAATTTAAACATTAAACTAAATCCAGTAACAAATGTATTAGAAGCAAAATAATTAAAAACAGTGAAAACGCCTACTATAATTGGAGTACTGAAAAAACAATTAAAATTATGCATTAAATAAATGCAAATGGAAATACAATTCTTAAACTCCAATAAGCAAAACAATTATTGCGCAAAGTTCAAGCTCAACGGAGTTATTAAAATTATTAATAATAAAATGAATAAATGTTTTGCAGCTTATCTAAAAAACAAAGTACCAGCATAAATAATAACGAATAACACAATGAGTTAGTCATTTTCGGTAAATGTTCTTTGTAAAATTAATCGTATATTAGTTTAAATTTACCATTAGCATTCATATTTCAAAAACTAATTATGGAATTAACTGATCGGTTTAATAAGTCTAAGGACGAGATTGCAACAGGAAGATTTTTTTGCAAATTACATACACAACAATTGCTTAATTAAAGGAACTTGAGATGGATTTCCCAGGGCCAGAGTCATAGCATTTAACGTCAACGTCAACATCGTCATGTTTGGTGGTCGGCAACTAAGGTCAGGCTACGCGGTTCCAATGATTTAATCTTGATTTACACGCGAGAAACTCACAAAGTTAGATTGTGGCTTCGGGTCAAGGTGCAGTAAAACGGCTGCACGCACTTGCTATTGCAACTTGATCGTAATTTGCTTTCATCCGCGTGCGAACTTTGCATCCGTGTTTATTTTTAATACTTGAGCAGCCGTCGAAAGTGTATGATTCAATGGTTTGCTTTATCTTTACCACAGTTGATCAAAATTGTTTTGTAAAGTTGAAGCAATGTAAAAAGTATGTAAGATAAATAGTATATATTCTAAATTTAAAATTTAAATGTTATTCAATTGTTATATTTGAATACTTGTGATGGGAAAATATTAGTATATACCCTTTTAAAATTCACTTTCTTGAATACCTATTTATGTATTTGAAAGGAAAGCATGTTTGTAATCGATATAGAAAAATATTTCAAAAAAATATATTGCGGTACACCTTTTTTAAACTAAATTTTAGTGAAAGTAGTATTCTTGAATTTAAATATAATAAAAGATTTTTCATTTGATTAGATTAAATAAAAGTGCGCGAGGAGATAATCAAAATCAATCGATTAAATTTGTATTAATTGCAGTGCAAAAACGAACAATACATTTAAAAAGAATCGAACTTTTAATTATGCCTTGTTATGAGAAACTTCTGCCAGAAATAAAATTAAATATAATAGAAATTCACTGGAGCCCCGACAGATATGGCACTCAGTCAGAAATAGTATTTCAAGAAAATTGCGTTTGAACCGACCAGACTTAGACTTTATGTGACAAAACGGCGAATCAAATTATAATTTAAATGTGATGTTAGTATCAACAACCTCCATACAAATTTCAATAGATTGTAGTTGGATCATGTGCTTCATGCGAACCTTTCTCTCGACTATCAAGAGGAGATTTGTGCACAATAATAAGATAAACATCAAGTGTTAGAAGAGACACATTTCTATTGACATCACGATCTAAATTTACAGAAAGAAATTTCACGAAATTTAATAACACTCAACAAAGCAATTATAATTATATATAATTAACAACATTTACTTTATAATTCATAATGAAATTATATGTCAATTTATTCTTTACAAAATATACATTATATAAATAAAATTGTCTTAATTCTGCATTTAGCTATAGTTATTCAGTCAATTCATAATTTCAAAAAAATTAAAGTGCCAATATGACGTCATCACGAACAATTTTATATAAATAGTTACAGTCTTACGTCATTAAAAATTTATCTTACATATAAACAAAAAGAAATTTATTGTGTTATTCGTTATTATTTATGCTGGTACTTTGTTTTTAGATATAAACAAAAATAAATTTATATTTTTGCTCTATTAATTCTAACTTTTCAAAATAAACAAATTTCCTTCAATTTATGCTAATTTGCTAATTTATTGTTTTATGCTAATTTAAGTAAAATTGATGTATATAATTTATTAAAGTTTCAATTTGAATTTAAAGTAATTACTTTTTGTCTAGATGCATATACTTATCATTTTTAAATAAGTGAACCAATTCATAACTAATATTCTATAATAAATTTTCATTTGAAGCTTCTGAAAAAGTCTAAAAATCTCTCGACCATAAGGATTTATCATTACTCCTCTAACTTTCGCTAAAATTTTCCAAACTTTCATAAGTGAACGTTACACAGTCTTTATAAACTTTCTTATAAAGCTTTGTCGTTAATAAAGAATAATATTGCAAAAACCAAACCAATACAAAAAGAAATATCACATTTTTAATTTCTATTACATATATTATCGTGCAAAAATTTTTGTTTACGAAATTGTATTTTATAAGTGTGTACCAAATCCTTTCTCCCCAAATTTCTCAGAATAACTAAACAAAATTATTAATAAATAAATAACGCTTTGCTTCGTTTTATAAAAAACTTATGTATGAAATGGATTCTGTCATCTGGTACTATTTCGCAATAACTTTCAGTTGTTTGTCTCTTTTAAATGTGTTATTTGATAGTATATGTACACTTAGAGTGGCACAAGCATGGCTTTACGAATACATCAAGGCAGAGATTTATGTCGTGACCACAAACGAATCGACTCAAGCAAGCTTTACTCTACTTTAAAGCAACGTCTTTCAGATTTATATGACGCATAGGAGTGCTTTCGAGGTTGGTACGAAGGGAGGGCGCTTTTTGCCGAAGGTTTTGGATGTTATCAAATGCGACACGCACCTTCAATGGCATACATGTGTTAGTGCCTGCGAACTAAACAAAAAATCGTCACTTTAATGCAACAATTACAATACCAATTTACCGAACAAAATGAAAATTTCGTGTCGCTTTTCATCGCATCATGAAACAAACTACCAAGGCTTGCGACAATTTTAACGATACTTTGATCGAGAATCTACGTTATAAATGTGCACGTGAAATAATTTTCAAATTCGACTCTATTAATTTTGTTTCAATTTGTTTTGTCTTTGTCATTTATTTCAAACGCCATTTAATTGTTGATAAAAGAATGCTTTAAATGAAAATAAAATCGTTAAATAAGAGTCGAAATACAAAATATGCTATTTTATAGTTACAGTAATGTATGATTTCAATCAACTTACGTATCTATATATTACATTACACATGATCTAAAGCTGTTCTGTCTTGTTTTAGCACGAAAGTATAATATTTACTTTAAAACTGCGCTACTCGTTGAAGGTGCTAGAATTTAAAAAACTTATCAGCAAATCAGTTTGATTATATTCTAGGATATAATTATAATAATAATTGCTAAAACTTTCTACTATAAAATATTAAAAACGTTTTGATTTTAACTCTTCTAGGGTCACTTATTATTAAAATAAAATGAAGATTTACATGAAAGTTTGCATATCTTCTTACATAAATTTTATAAAGACAACATAATGAGGAATGGTTTATTTTTTAAATTATATATTCAGCGATAGTCACCCAAATTATTTAATTTTCCTACACTAATCTGTCTTGGGATGAAATTAATTCAACTTTACTAATTTCTTCAATGTAGTTTAAACAAATAGCAAAAAGTAAACAAAATCTATTATAAAAAAGCAGAATAAAAGTTAACCTTTCAACCTAAATTCACTGTTAAATATGAATCGTATATATCTACGATTATACATAGTTGTGTTAAATTTGCAGAAATTCTGTATTTATATTGTGTATACGTTTTTTGCGGTTATTAAATTTTATTAATAGCCTGAAAATACTTGGCTTTACATCACACCAGAGTCTTCCAGTTGGGAAGTAAATGCAGTCGTCATTTTATCCCATTTCCTTGGAATATAGGCCACAGCTTTGCAGAATCTCATAACTTTAGTAATTGGTTACGATATCTTAGTCGCCTTTATGGAGCTACCAGAAATATTTCTAAAGTGTCATTAATAGCTGCGGAATGCATACAAGGTGCCCCAGAGATCTGGTTCCTTGTTCACATAACAAGACATATTTTATCTTTGTTTTTCATTCCAAATCATAAAATCTTGAAAAAGTAAATTATAACATTATTATTACACTTAATAAAAAACAAAATAATTACATGTATGTTATGAAGCTGAAAAACAGCTCCTTCGTCAAAGGAATTTCCATGTTTTTAATAACAATTTCCACTCTTAAAATATAAAGTTGAATGTTATAATATGTATGCATTCAAACAGTTAATTCATTTTATTTTAATATATTCAGAAAATTTGACATCTTAATATAAATAACGATATTATTGTGTATAATTTTATTTCGTTAGGAAAAAATCTCATAATTACAGATTCCTACGAGTCACTTGGTTGATTGTAACATGCAGTTTAAAACATTCCTGCAGAACTCTTGAACAGTCCATGAAACGTATAATCAATAAAAAGCCAATAAAGTGATCAAATAAATGAACAACCGATGCTTTAAAAATAGTACACTAATGAAATTTATCCGAAATATCTCTCGTTTATAAAATCCAAGAAGAGCAATCAACAGTTGTAGTTTATTAAAAGAGAACGACTACTACTATGCAAAATATTTGTGCCACGCTAAGGTAAAATTGCAAGTAACTCGAATAAATGAAATTGGAAAAATTCAATTTATAGATTACATTTTTATCTCAATTCGCTTAACGAATTTTCAAATTATGATCAAAAAAATTTATCCATAGAAGGACAAAAGAGACAAAGAGACAAAAGAAATGTTACAGTTGACTGAGTACAACGCCTTCGAAATCATGTTTCTTACTCATGTTTCTTTCTTTCATCCGTTTCATCTTGTCCTGCCATTTTACCTCAGCGTGCCGTTCCGCTTCAAGCGGAATGTACAACGAACTATTCTGACTTTCTAGAAATCTCTGCGAATTTCTATCATTCTCTTAGACATAAACAATGAAATCCAAACCTGTCATGGCGTAAAAAAGATCTTTTTAGCTCATTCAGAAATTACAACGCTGGAACTGCAAATTCCATATCCTAATCACAAATACACGTAAACGTATAGACCTTGCATCCAATTTAGCATCTGGTAACTCGATTCATCCACGAAATAGTACACGTAAAACTACAAAGAGAATTTGTAACTGAGATCTAGGAGGATTAAATTTTTGTGTCATTTACAAAGCGATCCACAGATACGTCTGCATTCGGTGTCTGGCGTGATGTTGTTTTTCACTTTTTGTAAAGGAAAATGCGATCGATCTTTGTAAGGAGCATTACAAGTTTTTCTGCATTTTTTCAAATTTTTCTTCAAAGTTACTTTTATTATCGTTATATTTTATGATTTGAAAGCTACTTTTTAGAGACTTTTAATATTTGTTATTTCTGGCAAAGTTTTCCCACATTTGAATAACAATTTACTGGAAGCATTCAAATAAAGTTGTACTAACCTAAATATGAAAATTATGTACCATTGAAATTAAATCAATAATAAATATAATTTCTCAATAAGCATACACAAGTTTACCATTTACAATAAATTTATTATTATTATTATTGAATCATAACAATAAGAAATTTTTGAAAATCATAGAAATATTTAGAAAATTAGTTTTTTATAATTAGTATTTTTTTAAAAAAATTGTCTTCTTATTTAATGTTTCAATTTATTTGTTGAAATGTATTTTATTATATTTTATTTTTTTATATAATCTTTGTTTTACTTAAAACAAATTTCAAAAAATTTCAAAAATGAATAAGATATAATATAAATATTTTCAAGTTGTGCTTTGCAATTAAATATCATAACTAAGGAAAAGGTACTTCATTTAAAATATTCTATTCCAAATCTTCTTTATTGTGACACTGCAATAATAATATAGGTAATATTGCATATTCAGGGAGTTTATATAGCTATCATTTTACTTGTTTTAATAACATTATAACGTTTCTGAGTCATTACAATAGTGTTATGAATTTCGTCGTGAAACGTCTTTGTAGATTCATATAACTCACTGTGTTCTACGTTAATTCGTATTTCTGTACAATGTAAGGAAACCCACTAATAATTCATACAGCATCTTGCTAGTCATTTTAACCACTTGTAATATGTTCAGCAATACTTATTCGCTTTTCACTCCTTAATCTTGAATATGATTTTTAACCAACATAATTGTTATATTAATTTTCTTAATGCTAAATATTTAACTGAAATAGAAACTCTTATTTTTCATTGCAAATTTGGATTCGATGGTACAAAATACATAGATTTTGTATAAAAATTATTTTTTATAATAATTTCGAAAGTTATTAACATTTTTGCATTTAAAAAATTTCGTTCTAAAATGGTTATAACGTTTTGAATTCAAAATTTTTTTTCAAATTAAAATTTAAATGAATTTAAAATAAATTAATAATAATTTATTTATATAATAACAATAATTTATTTATAGTACACTATAACTAGAATATGCGACCGTTACGTAACAATACACAAACAATATTTCAAAATTATTTTCAATATTTGTTGTAAATATTTTATAGTTTGAATAACACTTCCATATTCTTAAAAAATGTTTAATAAACTAAATTAGTAAATTCTGTCGGTCAGCACAAAAGTAGGATTTCTATTATTCTGTAAAAAAATATTTTCGAAAGCTCTTAAATATATAATGCATTTAACATTAAAAAATGTCTTTTGATAATATTGAGCAAGTATATATATAACAAATCTACTAAAAAAGTAACGATGTTTACATATTTTGGTCTAAAATTTGCTATTCCTAATTTTACATTGATACAAACATTATCTTTGATATGATAAGTGAAAAGTACTTTCTAAAACTATATGTTTTTAAATCGTCATATATATGGTATTTTTGAGAAAGATATATATGTATCTTCTAAAGATCTTAGTATTTTAAAGTAATTATGATAATGGTATGAATAATTAATGAATCACACACAAATATATAAACAGTTTATTTTTGCCATGTTTTTTATTGAATTTTGTAGAGTCGTTTCGAAATTATATATTTCCTTATCAATCTATAATAATATATATCGTCTCTACAAAATTCAATAAAAAACATGACAAAAAATAAACTACCAATTTAATGAGGAACCCACACTACTACCTCAAATTACAACAAATATATAAACAATTAAAAAAGGGAGAAAATATCATACATAGATATGCTCACAACTATTAGGACCTATCTGTTTTACGGTTTATCATTATTATCGGATCAAGTAGTTAATTCTACTAAAATAGTACTGAAATTTTACAACCGCCGGAAGACAACTCTTCAGCAACAAAGCAAGTAAGTAAAAGGAGGAGCCTAGGATTAAATTAAGACTAAATTAGCCTGTTTGTTACCAGATGCAGTAATGTCTACACTACAATGACTACAGCAGCGCAAAATGGTTTTGAAATAATGGAAGGTGGACTTTAGTGACTAGAAATCCAACACGCTGAAAAGTAAAAGATTTAAATCTAAAATATCAAACTATTCTAGGAAAAGACGTAGTAATAATTCAAACATATATTTTTTTAAATTACTTTACTTCTAATATATATGAAATGAAAATTTGTTCTTACGAGCTATTCTATCACCATTATTGAAAGTATTTGGCAATCATATTATAGCCCTCGTGTTATATCACATTTGCCATTATAATAATTAAGTAGTGTAGTGAAATTATTATACAATAATTAATTATTTTGCAATAACTGTGGCCAAAATTTATTTACGCAGAAAAGTCAAACAAAGCATTTTCAAACTGAACAATCACTAATTTCTTCATCGAATTGGCACAGATCCATATAATTTCTACGTTAACGCAACGAAAAAATTTTATCTCACTTAAAACAAGAAAATTCATTAAATTTACAATAAATTTATGATAATCGAGGCAAAATCTATGTTCAAACCGGATTTCGTTAAATCCAAGAAGAATAACATTTTTTTCATTCTAGATTTCCAAGTAAATTTAAGTGGATTTGATAAGCAAAGATAAATTTAATTAAAATAAACAAACTGTAATAGTGATTAATTCATAATAACTATAAAGATAACTAGTTGAAGTTTAAATGAATCACACAGTCACATATATATAGAAACTTCAAATGTTCTTCGTCTAATTGCGTGCATGAAATATATTATATCTAACTTATCTAGTTGCAATAATGTATCTCTTAATCCTGTAAGCCACCGTCATAACTAGTAATCTGTGAAAGCTTACAATATTTGGCGTTGTAAATTTCACGCCGGATATAATACACATTTAATCATTTTAGTTCAGTAGCTATGACACCAAACTTCAGAATTGGAAATTCCATATCAATTCTCTAATGAAAGTTATTTTTACTTTGATGTAAACATATTTTACTCTAAACAATGTTATTTTCATTAACATAACTATCCAGCAGTAATAAGTAAACTGCGTAATAATAAACATAATTTTTACCCACAAAGCTAATTTTTCTGTTTCAAAATTTTTCATTTTTATGGCGATTGGAGAAATCTTGTCGAATGAAATTCAAATACAAAAAAATGTCTTATATAGATTAAAGGTTGCTCAGAAACTTATTTATGCCCACAAAATT
>JABFPK010000634.1:0-14456 GCA_022817445.1 Habroteleia sp. ZL-2020
ATTTACATCTATCCTTCATCTGTTTGAATATTGGTGCAGTCTTGATCAACACAAGTAAATATTTCGACATTCATTGTAAATTCAGTCTAATTTGCTTTTATTGTAATTCTATAATTAAATCCATTAACTTTCTTAATCCTGTTGTCTTATTTCGGAATCTTGTTTGCTTTAATTCCTTGCTCATCGCCGTTTGAAAATACGCAATTTCATTTTTGCTCTTTTAAGAGTTATACGAAATTCCCACCTCCAATTTGTTCAAATCTGAACTGATGAAAGGATTTCGTTAATTGGGAATGCAGATGTCGTTACTGAAAGACTATCGGATCGATTCCCTTTTACTCAGTTGCCCTCTTCCATCCAGGAAAAGATCCTAGCGATGGATAAGTCTTGTAGAACGCCGTCAAAGGGATCTTATTTATGAGACTTTCGGTAAACAAATGAATAAATCTAATATCTTTATCTGTGTGAGCAGTTTAATGTCTTTTAGCAATACAAAATTTGAGAAGTAACTATAATCTAGAAGATTATTTTGTCCTGTTATTTTCCACCAATACTAATAACGTGAATTTCGATTCGCTGATAAGTAGCTTTACGAAGCTTTATCCCGATAAGCTTACCTGATAGTTATTAGCAAATAAAATTATCTTTTAAAGTCTGTTAAATGAATATTTCCAAATAATTGCATAAAAATACTAAAATAATATTCTTCTATTAATCAATGATTCGAATTACAGAAAATACTGTTTTGATTCCATAGTTAATTATATTATTCTCCATTCAACCACTTTTCCTTAATCCGGTAATTCAACAAATCTTGAAGGCAATTCAAGTTTTTCCAATCTTACGACATGTTATCTTTCCACAAATCATCAAGGATCGTTCAACGAACGGTAATCAGTGTTCATTAGCTGTATGAAACGCATCTCACCCAAGGCTTCACCCCTGGGGATCTTTTCAATAACTCTTGGTCGGCGGTAATTGGTAGCCGACGATATCTCTTCCAGTTTCTCTCTCTTTTCCTCTGAACTATTCTCGACAATGTCGTATATAGCAATATCCCCGATGCTATGCTGTCCTATTTGGTATAGATAGAGAAACATTAAGTTTCTGAAATACACAAGAATGCACACAAACGCGATCAAAATAGATCGACATTAGCTGCCCCATCGTCACAATATTGGATGCTCTGTCTTTTCTTTTGCGTTTTATAGACGTTAACTCAGTAGCTCTCAATACAATATTATTCTATATATCATATCAATTTCTAGTCAACACAAAAAGAGATTATTTATTAAAAACTATATTTGCGCTACTGTTTCTATAAGAATATATGAAATATTAATTTCTTGCTATATCAATTGTCATCATATTCATATTAAATATAAATTTAGATTAATTACATAAAGACATGAATATCAATAAATAACCTTTGATTTTTGTTAGAATGTATTTTATTAACATTTTCTCATAATATTATTATATTGGTTATTTGAGAACCACTGTTAGAAAGGTATCATTTGGAGCGGAGCTGTCTTGTGCTAAGGGGCTTGGACGGACGCACACAGGACTATAAACGTTTATATTGCACTATGTGCGACGGTGATGCCGATATTGGCCAGTTATTGGCCTTTTCACGTGACCTTCGTCGTATCCCGAAACATCACCAATACCTCATCACATACATCTCTAATCCAGAAAAGTAGCAACTCGTATATATCACAGTTACTATAAAAAATTTAATTAAAAGTACCCTTCTCCACAATCGAATACAAATCCTTCAAAGTTTCTAAAATTTTCAATTAAACCGTAATAAATATATAGCGAATGCTGCCGTAAAGCGTTCTGTTACTACAATATTCGGTGTAGTAACACGTGGGAAAGTCCAATCAACTGATATCACGGTCTTGGACCCCTAAGAGCCGCAACTTCTGATACGACTTGGTCGTCTGATCACGAGTTAGTAGTTCAATGCGATGGCCACACCATCGCATTGAACCACTAACACCGACGACTTGATAGCACGAAGACCGAAAAGGAAGAGGAGTCAAGCCGACTTTATGTTAGGCCGTAAGCTGGTTATAGGCGCTGCCGATGTTATTTGATGGCCAAATGCACTCCACCGACGTGAAACAACCCCCATTGAGCCACTATTTATACGTTACCTATCACTGTCTTTGAAACATCTTACCATTCCCCCAACCCCAACCCTAAAGTTAAATAAAAATCGATATATTTTCTGACTATTGAAAAACATTTATATAACATTAATGATAAGTTACCAAAAAAACAAACATTAAATTTAAGTCAATAATTTGTTTAATCTATTTTGCAATTATTATAAAAGTAATGCAATTATAATATTTATGTTGTGTTTACGTTATAGTTATGATACAGGTTCAGAGATTGACTTTAAACAAGAAGATGATCGATATAACTGAGGACCATTTTTGCCTGAGGGAGGATCAAGTGCTAGAAGAGTGGCGCACCGACGAACATCATCCGTTAGTTCTTTCCGCCTAAGCTCAAGACGCCAGCGAAGCATAAAATACGCTTGGTATTTCTTCAGTCCCATATTAATATATAACCGCGCCCCCGCAAAACTTAATGAATTCTTTAGCAAGATCAAAAAGGAGCAGCAGCTTCGTCGATATGGTATTCTTAAATGGGGTTGAAAATACTTAGCGGATGCAAACGACGATTTTTGCGCTACGCTGAACGTACAAGTATTTGACGCTATTATATATCCGTTGCTTTGAGAATTATTGATCATTATATGACTTTATACGATTTAAATGCAGATGTATGTTTCACAATATTTGTAGCCTTTTTTTCTTTTAATTGTGCAGTATTTATTTGTATGCACTTCCGAAAGACTTTTCTTGAATCGACGTTACACTGACGGAAATTTTAGTTACGATTTTCAAGGAGGTGGTTTTCATTTTTACTTGTGCGAAAACTGTTCGCGACTGCAAGTCTTAGGGTTATTGGGAGTTATGAGTTCTAAACCGTGCTTCGTAGCGTTGGACGAACTTGACACAGGTCAGATACCGCATCGTAAAATGTTATGAGAATTAATGTCATTCTCCTTCGGCCCCCTTCTCTACAAAGCCTCACCTCATATAATAGTACCTTATTCTGTTTCGTCTGCGTCCTATCGCTCTACCATTTTCCATCCTCCTTTGCAAACCTTGTACAACTTAGCTCCCTCTTCTTACAGCCAATTTCGTCGTTACGGTAGCCACAAGGTTTGTGGTTATGGAAAAGTCGATACCCAATTGCCAGACACTGACCATCGAACGCCGCTTGTTTCTTCATCTGTCGAGTCGTATCGTTTTTATGTATTAATTTAAGAAATGTTTAATGTTTAATTTAATAATCTTCAAGTAATTAATAATTTTTAAATATAGATCATTTTGTGATTATAAAGAGAGATATAAAATTATATTTAATTCCTAAAACTGTTTTATATCGTCAATATGGTTATAAATTTTAAACAAAAAATCTATTGTATTTATTGAGAAAATTTGTTATACATATGTAATTACGGTTAAGGTATATATATATATATATATATATATTATTATATTATAGTATCATATGAGTACGACAGAAGAACCATTTGATTTGAATGATTATTCATTTTGTTAAAACAATTTGAATATACTTTCCAACATTAAAACATATTACCTTGACTTGTAAAATTAACATGCACTATTATGGTAGATAAAGTAAAATGCTTTTAATATAAATAAGATAGTATTTATTTGATTTTGAAAAGTATGTCCATGCTGTTCTAACAAAGTAATTTTTACTATCTTTTTCTCAATGTATATTATTATATAATACACATATGTTGCAAAAAACTACATAAATATGTAATAAACTTCTTTTAGATTACTTAGAATTTTAGTAAAGAAAATTTGTGTTGCATTTAAAAATATTGAAACCGGAAAAAACTTACAAATACTTATATATAACATTACTTAAATATTTTTATAATACACCAGTTAAATTTTATAAGTAGAAAAAATATAATATTTATGTATTACTCTCTACTAGAATTTATTACCCGTATGTAATATGGATGCTGTATAAATTATTAATTAATATTAACGTATTTATATATATACAGGGAAGATAAAATCAAACTGGTCCAAAAATTTTCTTATAATTTATAAAATAAAATTATTTATAAAATATTTGCAATTGGCAGCCAAGTTTTATTTTGCTTACCTTAGAAAGATATTCTAAGATTACTACACTGAGAAAGAAGTTAGTGTAAGTTTAGCAATATTTTCTAGCCCAATTGCGATATACTTGTATTAATATATCAATACCTCATATATATTCTAAGATAATTTGCGATACGAATTGTACTTTGATTCATAATTTATAATATAGTGATTTATAAAATATAACAAATATGAATATAATACAAGTATATCCTACTTGTCCAGAAAATATTGCTAAACTTAGTCTATCTTTTTTCTCAATGTAAGCAATAAATTTTTAAACAAAAATTTAATAAATACTTAGGAATTGAATTGGATATATTAATTATTATTCTATAATATTCCGTAATAAAAATACTATAAATAATTTGTCGGTGAAAGGGAAATAATCGATGTATTATGCTGAGTGTATTCAATGCCTATATATTGAGTGTACATGCATGGCCTCATAAAGATTCTGTACATCGACAATCACTGGATGAGTGGACTCTTCCGGTCGCCCACCAACAGACAACGGCGTATTAAACACATGTGTTACGGCCGTTAGTTTAGACGATGATTTAGTGGATGCATTGATTGGGTCGATCAGAGGCCATATCATCTCGTTTAGAGCCTTCCATCATCGGTAGCACTATTTATAGACACGGCACGATGATCGAATCAGTTTTGTGTGACTACGTCTTACACGATACGCGTTCATACGATTAGAAGATTGCATTGAATATTTACTTCGGTTCCCTCGTATAAAATTTATGTATATCAATTGAGCTACTTAAAACAACTCGAAATTAATCAGCTCTACACTTAATATAATTTAAACAACAAATAGCCACAAAGAATAATCTCAAATAAAAAACTTCCATTTCACTTATTCCTATCATAATAAGAATTTATAATTATATATCTTTATATCAATAGAGAAAAATTTCAATTTGATTTTTTTTTGGCTTATAAAAGAGAAAGTTCAAACGCGCCTTTGTAGGTAACGTTTAAAATTAATTACCATAAAAAGAGTCTATCAATGCACTCTCAGCTATCATCGAGTTTTCAATATGAATCATATTAGAGTGATGTGTGAATCGACGTTCCATCTGCGTTCAACGACAGAGCCGGTTTGTTTTCATGCTTGCCGCTTCAGTATTTTCAAATTACCACGCGAATGATTTTTACCAAACAAAGCACTGCCTCGCCCGATCATATTTTAATCAATTCGTAACGTGCCTTCTCCCTCTTGGAGTTTTCTTTTTTTTCTCGCCTCAACTTCGGCGCTACAAAAAGCTCACCCTTGATCGTATATCGCTAGCCATACCGGCATTTGCGCCTCGATAAAAATTAATATTAGATCTCGTGTTTCTTCACACAGAAAATATTCTCTGACACACCCTTCACAGTGGTTGAACGTATTTTTATTGAGTATTACGCCTCAATTGATTTATAAGAATAAAGACACTTTATCTGAATAATTATAAAATTACTGTTTAGTATAATTTCATTTAGTTTTCAATTAATAGACTCTTGTTATTTAATAATGAATACTTATAATTTATTTCATTTTCCTTAAAATGATTTTTTTGGTTTCTGCCTTTAACAAATTTCATTTGAAAACTATAACAATTTTGACAATTTATTCCAAATAAATTTGGTTTATTATTTATTTAATTATTTATTACTAAAAAACTATACCCACAACAACAAAAATGAATTATATTATTTAAAATTAATTTATTTTAAAGATATTAGTATAAAAATATCGTAAAACCGATTAGATTATCTGTTCATCCGAATTCCAGCATTGCGTCAGACTACTTCCCCTTGACCCCTTAACGGTGCACCTTGATTAAGATCCATAATGGTATGCATATAAGAAACCAAAGATCGATCATTGATCCCTTTGCCAACGAACTGAACAGAACGAAGTCCAACTATACACATATATAAAGTCGTTGTAATTTATTATAAACTAACTATAACCGACATTAATATTTAGAAGAGTTTTAAATCAAATTGATATTATATATCAGTTAAAAAATTTCTTTTAAAGGTATTAATTGAAAATATAAATTAACTTGATAAATCGAGTGTGCTATAAAAAAGCAATTCATTAAATTTGTATAAACTAGCGTATACTGAAATAACTGTAGTACATACATGGAGAAAATTTTGTTTTGTAATTATGCTATATCAATTGGTCAGTTTGTGTATTTTCACTGTCTAGTGTTTTTTAATTTCACCGATTATTATGAAAACATGCAATTTAAATATTTTATTACTGATTTTTTTCGATAATATAGATATCTATAAGCAAAATATACTGGTCATATTAATTTATTATAAATAACTCCATCACACTATGTGAACGATTTTTTCATTTCAAACCACTTTTTTGTAATACAAATTTGTATACGCATACTTAAGGGTTTTAAAACTTAACCTCTCTTTGTATAATGGTAGGTGTTTCAACTGTGATAAAATATAAACACTTGTTTTTACAATGCACGGTGTTATTTAATCACAGACTTATTTAAAAGAAGTTATAGAATTAAAAGAATCGATCCCCTAATTAAGAAAGTTCAACTTAACAAAGACATTGTAGAATTTGTGCTAATAATTCTTGCTCGCAAGCTTTTCAGCTCGATAACCCTGATCTGGATTTCACAAGAAGAGTCGAAGGGTAATTGGCTACATGCAAAGAAGACTCTGAGGAGTCTGCATTTGAGTATTTCATCGTCGTTCCTCCCTGTTACTCCTCCTTCTTCGGTGATTTTTCGAGCAGAATTATTCAGTGGGGTGGATTCGAGTCGTGGCGAAAATTAATGTCTCTTGTGGCATAAAAAATCTGTGTAATCAATTATCGAACCTTTTTACATCATATTTCATGGCCAATGAGTCACCAGCCATCTTTCTGCTCCTTATATTTGGTTTTCCGGGAAATAGACTCCGTAACTTTTTTTTAAAAAAAACAGTGTTTCTTCGTTTTATGAAGTCGTACCTCTTATAATTGAATTAAATTATAGATTAAAAACTCTTAAAATAATTTCTTTTCTTTCTTAACATACAATAGTGTTTATGTTAAATAAAAAAAAACTATTTATTCTATCTTCCAAATTGTATAATTAATATCATTACCTTTTGCAACCATTTGTGCATGGAATTATGGTTACAATATTAATAACCATGTTTGTGTGAATTGTGTGCTAGTTTCTACATATGTAACACCTATTCAAAAAATGTTTTAAAAATAATTCAGCTTTGAAGTTACCATAATTCAATAATACGTTACACTGTTTTGTATCACGTTCATTTTTACCTACAAAAAATGTAAAACTAAATAATGATAAATGGTGTATATTATAAAGATACAATCACTTTATAATTGATTGTGAATAAATTTAATTCTAATTATATATAAAAAATTGATAGAGGGAGAATGTTCATGCAATATAATTCTCCTATTATGTCATTCATACATGTATTGTTCTCTATTATTATATTTTTAAAGTTCTTATACGTTTTTTTTAATTAGAACAAACACAACACAATTTTTGTATTTTTGAAATGCAACTTTGAGCAATAAGCTTGAAATATAATTATCTTATTAAAGTACTTATATTACAGTTGCAGTGTTTACATTATATAAATAACAAGCTAATTTGAGTACGACCTCCAATTCATTTACGATGTAACGTGTATATGGTAGAAAAAAAATAAAGTCTTCCAGTTTCAAAACAATATCATTACTTGAAGATACATTTTCCTTATTACTATCTAATAATGCGAGCATGGATTATATATAATATCTCCGTTATTTCAAGGGTTTCATTTTTTAATCGTATAACTTACATAATATTTTCAATAATACTTTCTAAATTTGATATGAAAACTGAAATAAAGGATAACATGGATTTCACCGAAAATTCTTCTCATTTCTCAGTACCATGTTACGTAGATTTATTGTTTCAATTTTCATAACTTAATTTCTTTTATTTTAAAAAATTGTAAAAAATAATATAAATATTACAACCATGCAAGCCCATTACCAACACTGAAAATTATTTCTCATCCTCCTATTCTACCGACTGCACCAAGATTTAATATTACGCGACGATAACTTCAAAGCTTTGCGCAATTTAAGATTGAGCCACACCTCCTTGAAGTTAATTTCGAAGAAAAATGAAACGATTCGGAACGATAATTTTGATAAACGGATAGAGTACCGAATAATGTTCAAATTAACAAAAGGTCTGGACTGAAAGTACTGTGGAAACCGCAATGCAAAACACTTGAGATATTTACGAATCGTTGATTTTTTCGTCGGTAAAACAGAGAGGTTAAAGGAGCGCGAATGAAAAAGACAGAAAAGGTTTCGAGAAAGATGGAGGAACAAGGTAAACAGCAAGCCAACAGATTTTAAAATTACTGAGCATTCCATGTGTTTGTTTAAGCGCATACAATACCATTAGAAGCGCTTTTCACCCTTCCCTCATCCTTTCCTATACGATTTTCATTGTCGTCTGCTATTTCCCTCTCTTTTCGCGTTTTCTTTCTCCGTTACTCTAGTTTCTCAGCTTTCACTCGAAGCATGTACAAGCGAAACATGACTTTTTCGCCATTTTTACAAAACACACTTTGCTCGTCATTTTCCAAGTTTTGTACCTGCGTAATACGTGTGGTTAAAGTAAAGCAGTAAGTACCTTGCACCTACCTACAGGCAAGTCGAGTTACCTCTCATTTCTACTAGAATCATAACGTTTATTTTAATGCCTACTTTGCCCCACCAAATGAAAAATCGTCGGTTGCGAGTACTCTTCTATCCGGTTCTACTCAGCCATTTAACTTTAACTTGAATTTTATTATTTTGATTTATTGATAAAAAAATTAATGAAAAACTTAAACTTCAAATTTATGAATTTTATATTTTTGAATTAACAGGATTTCATTTTGTAATTATTATGTATTATATCAAATAAATTTCTTAAAGTAATAAAAAAATTGTTATGTATTAATTTATTTTAAAAATGTGAAAATGCATTAAACTGAAGAAAAGTTATTTATTTATATATTTACGACTTATCTGAATATATGTACTTCATTATCTACAAAAAATTTAATGAAAATTATACAAGTGCAATACAATTTTTATGCTCACGTGGAAAAGTGAAGAAATTAAAAACATTTGCGGCATTACGTTACATACATCCGTCATATAATCATTCTGCATGGTATGCAGTACATGCTGACAAAGTCAGAAAAGCGCGGGGAGCCCGAAAGACACGATACCGGAGCATAAGTGACGCGGTAACGTTGCAAGAACTGTGTTCGGCGTAGCCAAAGAGACCGCAAAATCTCGACTCGTCTCTGTTCCGAGCTCTTCCTTTATAACTTTGTTATGTTTTTGGTCGTGTATATGTATATGCAATATACTGGACAAATGTGTGGATCAAAGGATTTTCTGTGTACAGAGAAAAGAAAAATGCAGGACGTAAAAATGCGTACTCCATTTTCTCATATTTGTAAAGATCAAACTTCATTGTCTGTTACGATGTTTATTTCAAAAGATGACCAATTTTACATATTTTTCGTATTCTTGAATCATATATTTTTATTGAAAGAACTAAAAACTAATTTTTTAGAAACAATTATTGCTTGGCATTATATTTAATTAATGTTTGAAAATAATTATGCATTAGAATTTATAGTGGTAAAAATTATAATGATATTGTAAAGAAACAAATCTTTTGAAGTACTTGAGACAAATACTGCATTGGAATCGATGTTTAATTTGATGGCATATCTTATGTTTATTAAGAAGGTCCTTTCTTGAAAAAGCGCGTTCGCAAGTTAAACATGGAAATTTATTGGGATTAGTATGCAAATTATGATGACGCATCAAATTATCTAGACGCGAATATTTTCTCATACATATGTCACAATTATATTTTTTCTTTTCGAAATGACTTCTTAGATGATAACGTAGGTAACGAATTTTAGTAAACGTTCTGGAACATGCACAGCATGTTATTTTCTTATCTTCATCTAATGACAATTTATTGTGTTCTGCTAATTTCGAGTCATTTTCAAACTCCCTTTTACAATAGATACACATACACTTCGGATTAATTTTATGTCCATTAGTAAGATCCATTAGATATACTTGATCAGTAGTAATGTTCCAAAAATCTGTGTATTGATAAGCATCCGAGTTTGAAGATCTATATACTTTCAACGACGTGTCAAAAACATCATTATTATGATTATAATATAAATGACTTAATGTTTCAGTCATCAACGTGAGATAAACATTAGACTGATCACTCAATAACTGAAAATAATCATATCATAATTAATTTAAAATTTAAAATAAGCATTTAATAGAAACAAATAAAAAAATTAAATTTAAATTGTATACGTTTCAGAAAATTTAATATATATTTTGTATAAAATATTTTGGAATTAACTTAATTTTATTTAAATTAAATATCTAATATTAAATTATAATTATTGATTTTCTGTATCATTCATAGCTCTTCTATTACAATAATATAAGATACCTCCATTCAATTATGTAATAAAAGAAATAATTGAATAATTTTAAAAATATATTAAACTATAAATAAAAAATAATTTCAAAAAAATAAAATAGAAAAAACTAAATGATACGAAAGTATAGTAAATCGAAATATCTTAGATGTAGAGTAAAAATTTTTATAGCTTTTATACCAGATTTCATATTACACAACAACTTCTGTTTCACGACACCTTACATCTTACTTAACGTAACTGTGATGTAAACGATGTACCTGCTTCCATACAAGCGAATCCAGCAATTCCGGTAATTCTTGCTTGACGTTAACCCAATCCTTAATTTCCGCTTGTGAAATTTGTGTGTTTGTTTTATGTTTTATGTGAAAACATTTATTTACTCGATTTATTTTCCTGGGTACACTTTTTATTCGCATACTTGAATAATTAACATTTTTTTAAGTAATTGCATCCTTTTTATGTAATATATATATAACTTAATATTTTATATTATAATATACTTTGAGAAAATCAATATTACTACGCAATTTTCATACAAATTTATTTGATACTATATAAACTATTAACTATAATCAACAATCAAGTAGTAACATACCAGAATTTATACAAAAACATAATTACAAAATAATATATATCCAATCATTTTGAAACTATTAAATCTGTTAATTTATTAATTGAACTATAACCAAATTTTTATCAAAAATTTGAAATATTGTATTCAAAAATAAATAAATACCTGTACGATATATAAAACTATTTCTCAGAAGATAAATATTTATAATAAATTTTTGTTATAAACTGTATTTTTTACTAAGATATTACTTTTTATTAAGTATTCAATAGATAGTATCTCCAATTCCGCAAAGTACATATTTTAACGTTCTCTGGAATGACTTAGAAGGCTTTATGAGTTTTCATAAAGCGAAGCTGCTGATTGAGAAAATTTGACAAAGTTTACAAACACGTCGTTTGAGATGTGTTTATCAATCTAAGAGGCTTTAAAGATATTTGTAAGCGAAAAAATATTTTAGTACTATTCATATATCTTTCTAATATTGAAAGTAATAACACTTCCTTTTAATAAATTAAATTACTTTTGGTATTATTAATTACATGTTTATGCATATTATTCTAGTTAACCATGCAAAATATATATATATATTTATTCAAAATTTGAATAGGCATTTTATTTAAATTTGATCACAAATTTTCAACCAACCATTAGATAAAAATATTTTTTATCTAATGGTTTTTACCAGTCTTTTTACCCGTATTATTGTTCGGGATTATTATTAACAAGCGAGAAATTATCATGTCAATAATAAATTTGTATTAAGAATATTTTTTATATAGTAAAATATGTATAAATATCAATAATAATTATTATTTAATTATAATTATTAAACGTAATTTAAAATCCGTTTGGTTATTAAAATACAGTAATAATACGATTATTTGCAAAACCGATTATGATAATTCGTAACAAATATTCTGTTTTCGAATCAAATATTTCAATAGTTAAATGTAATTTTTAATCTATGAGAGAATTCGAGAATTTGCTAAATTCACGAATTTTGTTTAGAGGTTAATTAGATAATCGACCCTCTGCTTTTTCAAGACAGAAGCTTCTTTTCTTCGAAATCATATTGTAAGAGTAGGCAACGACAAAACTTAGAGGAGTGGTTGTGCGGTAAAATCACTGCGTCTCGTAGCAAGTCGTTCATTATAATTTAATACTAACACGGCAGTAATGTCGTCAGAGAGACTCCTGCGTATAAATAATTTCTGTGTCCGGACGCCCACTCTGTAGGACTATAGCTGGAATGGTCGGATCGAGGTAGGGGAAGGAGGAGATAGAGTAGGAGGTGAGGGGGTGCGGGTTTTTAATGCATCATCTCTGGGGGCAGCGAGGATTACGAAGGCTAAAAAGGAAGTTTTTCATAATTTTTCATTTTCTCTATATTTATTATCGCGCGTTTCCTAACCGGTGGGGTGTCCGCTTGAAACAATGAAAACCCTGACGTCCAAACAGGGGGAAAGCTAGATCGCAAACTTTAAATAGATATTACAAATTTACAATCCTCCCCGATTGTCGACGCAGAATTTTGTGTGGAAAAGACGACGGCAATTTCAAATTCAGGAAACATGAATTCGTTCTTTTGAATCCATTCTCGGAAAATGTATTCCATAAGGGGATCATTGCCATTATTGTCAATTATTGTCAATCATTGTCTGAGTGATTAAAAGTGAATATCCTAGAGGATAGAAGAACGATCGAATGGCAAAATAAACTCAGTTTTAATACAAATTAATTTAATAATGATACTTTTTTGATGAAAACAAGCAAATCACTCATTAAATTATAGAAGGATTCAGATAATTTGATGTAAGAAAATAATAATCATCTGATGCAAAGCAAATAAACAAAACGAAGACAACGACTTTAACATAAATTACTTTGTATGTGGTATTGCCCGAGAAAAATGCTTGTTTATACTGACTTGTTGCATAATCCGAACAGGTCATATCTCTTTTTGTTACATCTATTTTATTGGCTTGCAACGTTGTATACATTCAAATATATATTTATTTGTTGCAATTAAGTCTATCCTACTTTTGTTCCATAATTCCCGATGTTAAATCCACTTTAAATCGCCCGCACAAACGACAGTAATATATATCAAATCCAGTATACAATGCAATTCTAATAGAATTATTTAACGAAACTATACAGTTGTCAGACGCGTCGATCACAACTCTGCGAACAAAATTAAATTCTTAATATTAAGAAACTTGCGACCAAATTAAATTACTCCTACTCTCGGAGCAATCAAAATTCAATTACGTGAAATGTCTTATATCGTGACACTTTTATCAGAATATAAAAATCAGGCCGATAATTTTTATTACGTTCAGGTAATATACATTTTAGCGCAATATTGAAGGAGACATTCCAGCATAAGAGACTCGATGATACGTAGCATCCACTTATTAATCAGGTACCGAAGGGGCGGATGGCTTCGAACGAACTTTATGAGATTTGAAACACGGCAAGAAAGCAGCGAAAGAACCGATGGGGCAATAGGTGGAAGAACGAAGACATCAATGTCAATAATAATTCATTGATTACTTAATTCATAGTTACCATGACGACCGTCTCTTAATGTGCTGCTGTTTTTCCCGCTTAGTCGAAGGAAAACTGTTGTCGCTAAAGCGGTTATCACAACTGAACATACACCATCTCAAATGAAAATCAGTAAAACCAGATCAGAATTATGGAGCGCAATAAATAATACCAAATTTACTAACGCACATTATTTAATTAATTACATGATATTAAGTGATAAATAAGAAGTGAAATTTTACCACAAAACTAAAATACTCGTTGGTAAAAGAAGATATGTATGTACATTTATTCGAATTAATAATAACATTAACAACACATATAAGTGATAATTTTGTCGCAGGAAGACGTTGTCAAATTTCACAACAGAAACCCTTCAAATTTTCTAAAGCGTTATTATCCCGTGTGAATCCATGCGAATTTTCGATTGTGAACGCAGCCGTAAGGCTTGCTTACGGCGTGCAAGCAAGCAAGGAGAAACACGAAATGAATATTCAGAAGTTATTAGTCTGTAGTGAAATGTGACGGGTCTCACCCTCTCAAAACCACCTCCTTTCGAC
>JABFPK010000635.1:0-14452 GCA_022817445.1 Habroteleia sp. ZL-2020
TAATAAAACCATGAGATGCATAAAAATGAAGACGTAATTTAAAATCCATAATACATGAATATTAAGAAAAAATCATTTTTAATCGGATGTTAGCAATCAGCGCAAACCCTAAATAAGACGGTTGAAGAACAAATTGTATTTATGTGTAAAAATGTAAAATAGCTAAAATGGCTTTAACTGCATTACAAAAAACAACCATTGCATCAAAAATTTAGAAAATGCAATAAAATGTTTTTAATTTATCTACATAAAGTTTTACTTAAATACAATATTTCAATAATTTTTAATTTGAAATAGCTGGCAATTTATGTTTACAATAAACAACTTGCTTCTTTTTAATTTGAATTACGTAGTTTAAAATAGAAATTTAATTTCTCCTTTCTCCTACAATTTTACAAATAATTTAAATGTTTTTCTCTATTACACCAGAATTGGTATACTTCTATACTTCTTTTACACAAATACCATTTTTGAAACTGACAAAGTATTTAACCCTTCGATGGTAGAGACATAAGCGTGATCCTTGGTCATTAACATAAATATTTATTATTTACGTATATGTGTTTAGTATAAATAATTTATAAAATACCTTTTATTTAAATAATTATTACAACAATTTATCAAATTTGTGGATATTTATTATTTATTATTATATTAGAATCATTTAAGGTCCACAATGCTATATTTCACATATATTTTCTAATTTTAATTTTAGTTTCCAAATTTGTGTATGAGCATGCCATAATTAATCAAAATTTACCGAGTTTAGTTTTTATATGTATGGAATAATTTCTTTTCATTTTTTTATTTCTGGAATTGTTAATCTTTTTAACATATATTTTCCTATATAATCCTGTACTAGTAATATATATACCTAGCATTATTTTATTTGAAAATTCAATATCCAAAAATTATATTTTATAAATTAGCTTTTTTAATTTGCATTAATTAATGTTACAAAAAGTGTTAAACTATTTATGTAAACTATTTTTATACAATGTGTGTTATCCAAAATTTATTGCAATTTATATGGCATTATTTTTCTATAATTATTTTTTACAAAAAAACTGGGCTTTCCATTAGAATTTCATAAAATTTATAGATTATAGGAATTACATCGTAATTATTCTTAAATACACTGCAATGATGAAAATCGCAAAAATGTTTATTATCTGTCGACCTTTAATACATTTTATATATTTCATCACGTTGGATTAAACATGTGTTTAGTAATTATATTTGTAAAATAGGTGTAAACAATAATATGTACTAAATTTGTTAAAACAAATCCTGATCTGACATTTGGCAGTGTATAAAATTAAAAAATAAAAACTCCAACACTACCATTTTTGAATAATATGATTTATCTCGTCTTTGTTAAGAATACATTGATTAACCCTATAGTATTCAGTTTACATAAATTATTTATTCATCTTTTGTAAAATGAAAATAAAGTTTTCGTTTAAATTTGTCTCTTTTCTTCTTTAATTCGTAGTCCAAATGTCAGATTCCCAATATAGTTTTCATTTATATAATTAATATATTAAACCTGAATATGAAATCGTGTTAATCTGAAATCTTTCATACTTTGAAAACAAAAATAAAGTTCTGTAGACTTTTTAGATCTATACAATTGTTATATATAAAACATAATATTACTAAAAGTTAAAATATAAGAAAAATTTAGTTCTCAAATACAGTGAACAAATGACGTAGAGATTTAAACATAAAAACACACTTAAACCTCGCTTGGTTGTCAGAGGGTTAAAAACAGTATAATAATTTTAACAAAACTATGAAAAAGAAAAGTTTGCGTATTTTTCCAGTAAATTAAAATAAAGCAAAATATAAATTCTGTAAATAGTTATACTGGAACCGTTATTAAATTCATATAAAGTAGGAGCAATTAATTATGAAAACAAATAATAGTTTATAAATAATTTAAAGTAAAAACTAGATTATAAAAATCATAAAATGAATTAACACTAAAGAGAAGTTATAATAAAATAGTGTTTCTACACCGAATTTGTTTTCATCGAATAAATCAAATCAAGTCGAATTTGTATACTCAATTGTAAATATCTTTATACAAATATAAAAGAAATTTCCAACGTGTTGAAATTTAGTTGACAGAATAGTTTTATATAATAAATTTTGTGGTGTGTTTGAGTAAGCAGAGATGTAAATATTCCTATTATCTATACATTTTTCAGAATAAACCACAGCCGAAAAGGAGAAAATTATGGAATACGACTAACATGGAAAACGCCATGATTGCAATTCGTGAAAAGAGAATGGGATTCAAGAAAGCGGCTGCAAAATATCACGTACCTAAGTCGACTTTGTACAGACTCTGCACAAAGGATATTGTACCAAATACTTCGTTTGGAAGAAACCATTTTAGAAAAATGAATCGTAAAGTATATTAATTTAATGGCGACAGAACTATACGAGTATTTATTACAGGGATATCAAATTAAATGAATAAAGTATTAGGTGTGATAATAATATTTATCCATATTTTCATATTTATTTATGATATATTTTTAATGAAACGATGACGGAGAAAATTAATTAGCATTATTTTAAATCTAATGTTTAGTAGTTGAATTTGGCGTTTGAAATTGAATTGTTTGTATTATAAATATGAATCAATTTCCCTTCTTTGACGAATTAATTGTAAGACGTTATTACTTTTCGTAGCCGATAGTTATGCAATTTGTATAATCATATTTATTAATATGCCTATATTTATTAACATAAAAAAAGTGTTAAATTATATAGATAACATTTATAATTGATATAAACCTTGTGTTCAGCCGAGTTAATAATTCTTAAGATTAAATTCAAACTTATACCATGTATGTATCAATAAAATTGATTTTTGAATACATTAAATATCTAATGACGTTATTATGTAATATATTATTATGCATTATGCCACATTACATGAATTTATATTCGAATTTATTTATAAATTACATTAATTACAATCACCAAACGTTCTTGTAACTGACACTTTTTGTAATTTCAAGTTCAAATACAAACAAATGATTTTCTTCGGTAAACATAATTCCTTTATATTTTACAGAAATTAACATTGTACGTTTAATTTGTTCGTGCAAAATTTATAATTATTTCCATGCAAGTCTTTTATAAATCCCATTGAACTTAATTTGAATGTAATATATTTAAATATTTAATATAACATGACCATAAAGATGGATCTTCATAAACATATTTAGATCAGCAAAGTAATTGACTATGTTGATCCGAAATGAAGTGCAAATGCACTCCACCTTGAAAAGAGCACGCCGTCAACCGTCTAAGGGTTAAAAGTACACAAAAATGAACGAATTTGTATATGAATCAAAAGTTTTGAAACGATCAACCATGTTTAAAAATGAGTAGATTAAATTTAAATATACGTAGGAGCCAGGGAGTATGGCGTGATTCGACTGAGTAATATCAGAGATTAAATATCAAAGTAACGTTCATACAAATGTAAATTCGAATAAACAAAGTATTAACTATAAAATGCAAAGTATTAACTATAAAACAAAACATAAAATGCGAATGGTTCAGAGCAGAGATGATGACGATTTGATGGTGATGGATCAACGCGTCCACGTATTGTGCAGTATGGATTCGAGCAAAAGATGGCACAGATGCGTCAACTGCTACAAGATCAACAGAAACAAAGGCATGTCGACGCACGAAGCACAGTGCAGAACGAAAAAAGTATCCACGTATTGCGCCGGGTGTCGGAACTCCAGAAATAGACCCACCATATTGTGCAGCCCATGCTTCAAGTTGTTACATGACAATTATAATTAACGCTTGAATTAGTCAAAACGATCGAATTTCATGTTACAATTTTTCTTCTTTATCTATCATTACGTCAAATTGTTTTCCACGTGCAATTTGGAATACAGCTATTCACATTGTTAACGCAGCAATTTTATTACAAAGAAGATATTTTTATTGCAAATTATGACAATGAAAAACGTTTTATTTGTTTAACGTCCTTAGTCAAATTTTTAGATAAATTTAAGAAGTCAGTTTTATCGTTTTGCTATTTGAATTTTTTTGCGGTTACAATTTTTAAGAGTAAAACATTGTACTTATTTATTTTGATGATTTAATTACTACACCAATACAATGTGGACAGGCAACTATTGCTTCATTTACGATATATTTTTGCAGATTTAGGTCGTTTTGATAGAGACGATGTATGGTTTCGAAACAGTTATTTTTTAATTTATAAAGTGATGTCTTTCTCTTTTTATTTTTATTTATATTTTTAAATGCGTATTTGGTATTTTACACACACACAGACAAAGAAGCAGTTGAAATACTTATTTAATCTATTTAAGTTTTATAAATATGTTTTTTACGGTGAATGAGTGTAAGTATGGGTGAATTTATATTACAAAATTAGTATACCCCCTTTCATATAATTAATAAAAATATAAAATTCATAATGAATGTAATTATGAAAAATCTATTTAGCACTGTTTAGGGTATAATAATTTTGTTAAATTGATGATGTATATACGTATAAGCATAATAAAATTGTTTATGAGATTTGTATAAATATACAGATGCTGTAAAAATGTGCAAATTTTCGATAATAAATGTAAACTTATTAAATGTTTTGACTTGAATTTATATTCTTAAATTTCTTTGAACTACATTAATTTCCAATAAATGTAATTATTATAAAGGTCTTTTATTGTTACTAACCTCACCAATTTTTATAACATTGACATCGTACGGTTTTTTATAAGTCGTAATGCAATAGGTTTTATAAAAAATGAATAGAGGTAGTGTTGTACGTTATGTACATAGAAATAATATTAATTTCAGGCGAAAAAATATAAATTATGTTTATGTGGCAAATTGAAGTTCACACAAAGTATTCATTCATTGCAACATTTTATAAAAGACAATTTTAATTTGAATAACGATATTCTTTCCGAAGCTTATTCTTTTTATTTTACTAACAAACCAAATTAATTTGCATTCTGTCATTCGCAAGGTAATATGTTCATACACGCATTCAAAATAAATTCTATCTTCTGAAAAGAAATTAAATTATACTTTGGACTACCTATTCGATAAGTACACCATACAATAAAGTTAAAACTAGCAAAGTAACTTTTGTTATTTACTTTTGTCATTAAATTTTGAATTTCTCCAGGATTCTCCCAGGAGCATGGAAGAAGAAGAAAAAATTGGCAGATCAAGGATAAAATTGAGCTCTGCGCGAAAAGGCGACCCATCTTATAGCACGACGACAAAACCTGCAACGAAGAATCAGTATAAGCCGTTTTCCTGCGACCTTTGCACTTTGGCATTTACAAGAGCATCGCACTTAGCAAGACACAGGCGTGTACACACTGGCGAACGACCTTTCGCTTGTTCTATTTGTCCTCGAATGTTTGCCAGACAGGACAAATTAAAACAGCATTTAGACTCGCATCTGCAGTGGTCCAAGAGAAAAGCAGTCCAAGACAACGCGCCCAAAGTTCACACTGCAGCTGCGCCATCTGTTCCAGGCAAAGCCAAACGTGGCAGACCACGAAAAGTCCAGGTAATGCCGCTAAGTCTACCATACAGCGATGGATTCTTATAATCACTCAGATATGCATTATGCGATTCTTTATAATTTCAACTGGAGCATTTTTAAGAGTTTGCCAATCTGCGAATTTATCTTTCCAATTTATGTCGTGGAAGATTATTAATTCTGTGAACGAATGGAATATTTCTTGAAAGAATGAAAGAATGAATTGGTGTTTAGTATAAAATTGTAATATATTATTTTAATGAAAAATTTTAATCGTTATGCGAAGTCGATGACACTGCTTTTGACATTTTCTTAAACATGCTCTAAAATGTGCCATTGTTTGTCAGTTCTCAGAGTTGGAAAATCCAATTATTAATTACGTGCTAAAATGGATAAATGGATTTTCTGTCGTGAGATCAATGTGATTTTTCTGTGTAATAATTTGCATATATTTGTTGCCATATTTCATTGTTTTCTCATATACATCAATAAATTCGTTATTTGCTTTGTTCGTCTTTAATTTCATTGTTTACATAGATACATTTAATTTAATTTATACAGCCTAAAATATATTCATCTTGTAATGTAATATTTTATTTTTAAAGTAATTTAAAAGTAGGAATTGTAATATCATGGGTACATCATCCATATCATAAAATTAAGAGACATAACATGTCGCGTTCGCATGACGATAAATTTTGGATCGATCTCCCTGGATCCTTGAAAATCGGCTCCTGAATCCATTGAATGACGTTGAGGATTCTCGTTGAGTGATCAATGTCAAAATGCGAATTCAATCAATTTTTATCGACTTCAAAATTGCCATCTTGTAATACTCTATCAGAACTTAAGTTACTAGTCATTTTTTCCAACATTGTCTTGGTGAGCTTGAATTATTTCCATAATGTAATCTTCGATAGTAGATTTTCAATCTGATTGTCTTCCAGATTTTATAGAAATCCTCTTCTGGTAACGCGTTTCCTAGAAAACTCTTAATGTTGTGTGGGATAATTATAAAATTGAACTCAGATCTTACTGAGATTTCCTCTTCTTATAAGAAGATTTAGAGCCGTTAAATTGGATGTTGTATTAATTATAATTACTCCAAGACATATGCTATTTGCTCTAGTCGGCTGCAATACATAGTTTGCAATATTATTATAATCATAATTTTGAAATAGGATAAGTATTTCGTTCTTATTGTATATTACAATAATTTCACGGACAAGGTATTGTTTTTTTGTAAATATCGAACATAATAGTTTACTTTAATCCATAAGTAGATTTTTTTGCATTTGAATATTTTCTACTTAAAACATATTTTAATGTCCTAAGGGCAACTGCCATTAGTTTACATGTAAAAGTGCAATTTTTGATAATTGACATCTTTGATCATTTTTAGTTTTCAATATTGCTCGCACATCCTTAAGAAATTACAGTAAATTAGAATATATAATTAATTGTAGAACGATCAGTATTATTCATGTAAAAAGTTCGTCCTTCACGGCCTAGATCAATGACGTCAATGCTCGCGATGCTCATGACAACCGAAGTTTCTCTTTCAACTATTTGCAACGTGCTACACAATCGTATTTCTCAAATTTTTCATCACTGGTTAAGACTCCTTACTGTCAATAATAAATAAACGTTTGTCTTATGTGATAATTGTATTTTATCTTGTGGAAGTTACAAACTTATGTAAGCCACTCAGAGGAAAATAAAATTTTTCGTTGAGAGCTAAAAATAATCGAGTTTTCTTTTTCCTTGCCTTCGTCTAACATGTCATAGATCCATATAAGTTTATGCAAATAATATACGTATCTTTTATTTCTTTAGTAATTTATCATTTACTTAATAATTTACACAATTTTTATAATTATTTGATAATAAATATAATAATCATATATTTTGAAAGTAACTAAAAAATAAATAAACACGAAGTTGTAACGGTGATAAAAATATATCATTAATCTTCAAACGTTGTAATTCAAGTTTACGTTAAAAAAATACTAAAAATGTCTGAAATATGTTCTGAAAATTCAAATTATTTCATACACAATATAAATGATGTTCCTAACGAGTTCACGCATTCAATAATTACACTTAATTGATGAAAAATGTTAACAATAGCACTTTGGTATCTTTAAGTTTATTGTCAAATAGTTAATATTTTTAATGATAATTTAAATGATATACATTAAAAAGAACTGTATTTCAGGCGTACTGTACATACTGTTCCAATCATGATTGTAAATAAGTGAATAAAAATGGATAAACGTAAATAAAGGAATTTTGTTGCACTGAGTTCGTTTATAATCTGCTTATAATCTATTTAAAAACAGTGGGTATATTATTATATTTATTTTCGCATCAAGTATTAAGAACCAAATTTGCAATGACACTTATTGCACAATCAATGATTATACAATTTTTAACAAATTCAGTTAACCATCATTTTTTTCATCTAAGTAATATTTAAATAACATTTATTTATTTCATTCAAAATTAATACCCCAGTAAACGAAATATATATTAAATAAACAATTTTAAGTTAAATAAATCAAAGTGTAAGGTCGAAATACGTAAACTAAATTCAAAGAAAATCTTATGAACATATATAAAACAGTTCTTTCTGTCAGGGATTAGAACATAAAAAAGAAATGATTGAAACAAATATAAGAAAGCTATTTTTTATACAAGTTTTACATAAATATAAAAATTCGCAAAAATTAAAAAAAAAGTATCGCGTGACACTCCACAATTTGTCATTATACTTAATCATAAATCATTTATTAATATTACTTTTGTTAGTATTGCTTGACTGTATATTTTCAACTTCATATCACAACTCAAATTTGAATCATCATTTATTTTTTCGCAATCATCCCCATATAATTATTTATTTCGTGTGCTGGGTGTTTTGTTTGAGCAATATTTGTGAGGTTATTGTAAAATAATTGATTACTATGAATCTCTGGCTTTTTAATTGCAGGTTTCGCTAGAACAATCAGCGATGGAAGAAATAATGAAGTTTGGTGAATTCAGTTCCATGCTGAACAAATCACAGGCGTACAGTACAAAAAGTGACACTTCTGCAAGTTATTCAGAAAATAAAATAAGTGAAGACACTTCGGCACACAAAGATAACTTTGTTTCTGCAGAAAATGGCCAGCAAGCAGTTTAAATATAAAACTACATGCGTGCAAAATTCCAAACGTTTTTTCTCAGCAAACATTTATTTAAGTGATAGATTACAATTAATTAAATATATGAAACAATAATATATTTTTAAATTGTATACTTTGCCCAGAACGAATAATTAAGATATATTTTGTTACATTATATATGATTAATTTAACAAATTTTGATCACTTGATTAATTCGTTGGAAAAAAACGTTTGAAATTTCGCACACATTAAAACTGCGATTCTTCATTTGTTTTTAAAAGTATTTTTTTACCTAATGTATACCAGGTAACAAAATTTGCTTGCAATATTATCAAATCAAGCGACAAGTTAAAATATCAATTGTTTTTATCATAGATAAAAGAAAACCTATGATATTATTTTTCTCCGTGTTGTAAAATAATTTTGAAGAAACTAGTACACGGAGAGAAAAAAATATGGAGTTATATTTCATTTTCAATGAAAGCATACTTCAAAACTCGGTTGCATAGAATTAAAACAAATTTTTAACAACTAGTGGTTTTAAAGTACGTTTTCACCGGAATATTTTGAAATAATAGAATAGAATAATCGCGTGAAAATTTGCATGGTTCAATTTCATGTATTTTCTCTCTGTGCAACAAATGAAAATTGAAAATCAGAAAGTCAAATAATATAAAACTTCACATACCTATACTCCTAATTCTATTCAATGAATGAATAGCTGAAGAAAGGGGCAAACGCAATTTTTCATACCAAATATTAAATAATTGTTTTTAAATAATTATTTATGTTATAACGAGTAAAATATTAGTCAAACTAAATGCGTATAAAATTATTTTATGTCATTATAAGTGTATTTACTATCATATTTGTTGTTTAGTTGAAGAAATTTATTCTTTTTGAGTGAGCGTGAGTTGCGTGTTTTTGTCGTGACTGTATGCAAATTTGAAGTCCGAATGGTTTAAGTAGGACTTATTTGCTTTAAGAAATTAATAAAAATTACTTGTACACTTCTTACATTTATATTATCATATACAGATGATTTGACAGACTATATATCAATGTTTTAATCACTGTGAACGAAACTGGAGAATGTAAATATATACTAAAACTTTGGTTAGCATTAATTATAAATTTTGTATTTTAGAAACCGAATTTATATATTTCTAAACATTTTAATGTGTTTATTACTTTTATGATATATAATAGGATTGGACAAGTGCAATAAGAACTTTTTTTAAAATTACTGTAAATTAAATTGTGTTAAGTATTTTAATTATACATTTAATTTGGTTAATAACAAACCAAAGTTGTATATAAAATGGTCATTTTCGCAACGCGTATGGATAATTGATCTGAAACGAAATAACTTCAAAATTTTGGAATTTAAAACTTGAAAAAGTAACTGTATGTTGACCTAAATGTCATTATCCAGTTTCGGTTGTGTAAATAATTTCATATTCTGTAATATATTAAACTATTACACCAAAAATTAATATGTAAAGTAATTGTGCAATAACACAGAATTTTCTGTACAAGTATATTTATTCTTGAAAATCATTAAGGATGTAGATCTCGATAAAATTTTGTTTTCAAATTTTTATGTTAAAATTAGAGTTTGAAATCCTGTAATAAAAAATCAAATATCTTAAAAACGATTTATATTTTTTAAGACATTTACCAATTTTTATTCATTTATCTAAGAACAATATAATCAGTCAATCTTATTGCCAAAGTCATGTTTAATCATTAGCACTATTTATATGAACTAAACAGATTATTCACTGACACAATTAAATAATTAAATTAACAATTTAGATTGTAATATAAATAAATGTATACAAACGTACCATTATTGGATGCTGCAATGTACATCTAACTGATGTTTTCAATAAAATTGACTAATCTTCTTCTTGTAATAATTTTTTGATTAATTCTTTTACTTTGAATAAGATATTCTTTGCAATTAAAATTAAACAATCGGTGGGTGATTCTGAATATAATAAATTTATATATTAGTTCATTTAATAAATAAAATTAATTATAAAATAAATAAAAATCATAAGAAAAGAAGAAATTATTTGAAGGAAAAATGAGTCAAATTTTTCAAAATTGTAAAGTAAATTTATTAATATTCAATGAATATGTCTTTTATTATAAATTATGTACAACGTAATTAAACATTCATATATTTTTATAATAATTAGCTAAAATATTCCAAGCTTTAGGTACCATGAATCCATCAGGGGGATTTTGTCCAGCTTTAGCTAATCCTGTAAAAAGGAAACCAAAATTTAATTTTGGAAATTAAACAATTTAATTTTAATTTATATTTCAATGAAACAATAAAAATGACCTCTCATTTTTGTCCCCGATATGAACTCAAAATCGTTTGGGCGTTTTGGATCAAAAAATGCCATTTTTTTATGTTTTAAATCATACGCAGCAACTTTGAATGGAACGATTTCCAAGTTTTTCAATCCCCGGGCTATCGAAAGTACTCGAGCACCATGGGTTGGATCATATAAATTCCCATCTGGCGTGGCAGATTTATTCGGGTGTGGCATCCCTGCCGGATCTCTGCCTACAATATAAAAATTAGCCCCAGCATTCATTCTAGCTTTGGCGTGCCATTGAACCTAAACAGATATGTATTTGTTTTATTATTTTTTCATATCAAATCAAACTCTATATCAACCACATAATTAATTAATGAACTCATTTTAAAAAAACGTTTATTTTCAGTTTGTATACAAAATATTATTAAAAATAATATTTCGGACGCAATACGAACTTCAACCGGACCCGCGTACATCATAGGACTTGGAAATATAGCCAATAAAGTTGAATCTCGAGGTAAAACTCCTTCTTCAAGAACTGCTTTATGCTGTAAAATTCTAGTCTGTAGCGGCACGTCGTCATTTTTGGTCCAGCCACCCAAAGGATGCAATAACAAAACAGGATTTTTAAAATTGCGCTCCTCTAGCAAACGTCTTCTAGTATCCTTTAAAAATAACAAAAGCATTTTCAACTCATAAATTACCACCATTTAGAATTCACATAAAAATGATCGAATTTAATGTATTATTTAACTATTATGAGAGAATAATTAGATGGATAATTATTCCCAATATGCCCAAAACGTTCCTTTTTGTTGAATGGCAGGAAGGGTGACCTTTAGGAACCAAATAAAAATTCATGCGACTTATTGTAATTTTTTATATTTAATTAAAAGCCAAGGTTTCGTTCTTTTTGCAAGAACCTCATCAGGGCTACATACAAAAAAATTATATTTTTAACCAAGATTATAAATTGTAAATTAATTTTAAATTACAAATTAAATTTTAGGAAACTTAAGAACTTACCTTCTTGCATGATTACAAGTTTAATTTTTAATTTTAAATATTCATTATTAAAATAAGAGAGGTGTTGTATGATCCAGCAACTAAGTTAGACCGAGATATGAATTTAAAGGCTTAACGGACCAACGTGTTGTTTATATTACTATTTCTTAGAAAGAGTCAAGTTCTAATCGGAATGTTTTATTTACTGTTATTGACCAAAACACGTGAAGGATTTTCATACAACAAGGGAGATATATGAATTTTGAAAGAGAGAGATTTAAACGGTTATAATTATTAATGTCAAATTGAAAATGATTGTTTATTACAAAAACAACCCATGGTAAATAGTACTCACTTGCATTAAAAGTGCGTGTCCGTTATGTATAGGATTTCTCAACTGGAATGCGAAAACGACATCCGCCTTCATCCTTTTGCATTTCTCCCTAATTTCGTTGGGAGTCAATCGATACTCGTCCAAGCCATCGTGCCACTTGATCCTCTCGAACACTTCCACGTCTCCTCCCACGAGCCAATCTCCGGACTCGTGAACCATCTTCACGTAAGGATGGTTCAAATTATTCGTGCCAAATTGCCAGCCACACCTCTCTTCCTTTCTATGAAAATAAAATTCCGGTCTGCGCAAAATAGCCAGACTTTTCTGCTCGTATCTTAAACTAATAGCCGAAGAGCCTTCTAATCGGTCCTTGTTGTCGGTGCTTATCGCTAAAACTATTGGCACGGATTGGTTGAGTTCTACGCCATCGTAAATTAGGCACTTTAAATGTTGCGTTTGCAAATATTGATCCTCTCTCATGAACCCCGTGAGAGGGGCCGCCCAACCCTCGGCCAGCACCTGAAGCCACTGAAGGTCTAGAGTAGTGATATCCAAACTAGGAAGGGTTTCCGCTTCAGCTTTGGCGGAGGACACTCTCCTTTCCGGCACGAACAGCTCCTTGACCAGAGCCCCGGGATTGGAATCGGATGGAATGATGTGGCATTCCTTCAAAAACTCGATCACCTGGGACGCAGACTTCTCCAAAGTGTGCCCAACGGTTTTAACCACCAAGTCGGGGTTCGAAGGTATCTCATAGTTTTGGTCGATGCCGGTGAACCCCCTGATGGTCCCCTCCCTCGCTTTTTTGTACAAACCCTTTGTGTCTCTCTCCTCGCAAACCTTCAGCGGGGTGTCTACGAAAACTTCGAAAAAGGGCAGGTCGTACTCTCGATGGATTTGTCTGGCCATTTGACGGTCTTCCTCGAAAGGCGACACGAAACTGCAGAGGCAAATTTGACCGCTGTCCGCGAACAATTTGGCGACTTCGGCCACTCTCCGGATATTCTCCTTTCGATCTTCTTTGCTGAAGTCCAGATTTCGGTTCAAACCGGTCCTAACGTTGTCGCCGTCGAGACCGTACGCGGAAATACCGAGGTCCACTAGGAATGCTTCTACCTGGAATGCTATAGACGTTTTCCCGGCGCCGGACAAGCCCGTCAACCAGACGGTGCAACCACGAAAACCACGGATGTTGCCCAGCATTTGGCCACGCTTCGTTCGGGAAACATGATGTGCTTGGAAGGAGACGTTTGCGCAAGTCTGTTGATAAATTTTTAGGAGTTTTAGTTACGGCCTGACAACAATTTTCATGTTGGGTCTTTGGATTTCATTTGCGTTTGAGAGTAAATAGTTAATAAGGTCTTTTTAATTTTTGGTAAATAGTTAGTAAGTAAATAATTTGATTAAAGTAAGTAAATAGCTGTTTATAGTAAAAAAAAATAGTCGTTTGTAGTAAAAAATAGTACTTTATAGTAAATAAATAGTTGTTTATAATAAATAAATAGTTGTTTATAATAAATAAATAGTTGTTTATAGTAATAGAATACTTTGTTTATAGTAAGTAAATAGCTGTTTATAGTAAGCAAATAGTTGTTTATAGTAAGCAAATAGTTGTTTATATTAAGAAAAATAGTTTTTTATAGTAAGTAATAGCTATTTAATTAAATTACATATACATTTTGTAAAACACCCTATATTTACAATAAATCGGATATATTAATGAAATTAAGCAATTTTCAAAACAATAATTAATACTAGACGGGTTAAATAAATAATTTGAATTCATCTTCATTAAAATATTCCTAATTGTTTAAGTAGATTCTCATTTAGATATCATTTTGGATCAATAAAAGAAAAGCAATATTTTATCGCAACTTCTCTGTTGACAAGACTATTCATTTCCTTATATAAACGATTCTAAATAAAGATATAAAAAGCAAATATTTTACTTTTGATTTACGAGTCTTCATATGAAAGCGCAGACACTAAACGATAAGGAATGTATAAATAACGGGATACGCAATGGTTCTATCTATTC
>JABFPK010000636.1:0-14450 GCA_022817445.1 Habroteleia sp. ZL-2020
TTATCATTCCTCTTTAACTGTAATAAGAAGTGGTTTTAAAATTGTTGAGTCTTGTTTCAAAGCACCAAAGGTTCTTCCCATGTAGAAATATACAAATGGCCCAGTACTGGCCCAGTACCAATAACCGAGTAACGACCGTTGTCTAACCGTAGGAGTGAGATGCCATGGGATGCAGTCCCAGTAATATGAAGAACGATTATAATAATCAACATTGGCATAGTATTGTCACAGTATTGGCACAGTTTTATGCCAACGGTTGGCTCACAGAAGAAAATTATAGTCAGTTGAAACGTTGGTACAGTGCTGGGGATTTTATTTGCCAGCATTTACCCGACGATTAAATATTCACGGTTATTATCTAATCCCACGTAGAAAAATCTACCGTTGGCCAACCCAAACAAACGGCCGAACGTTGGCACAGCATTAGATAATAACCGTCAATATTTAATATAGCACCATCCCAACGATTGAACTGACCTTAATTTTCTTCTGTGAGCCGACCGTTGGGACAACTCTGTGTCAATACTATGCCAACAGCATGACAATACTGGGCCAGTGTTGATTATTATAATCGTTGTTTATATTACTAGGACTGCGTCCCATGGTGTCTCACTCCTACGGTTGTTACGCGGTTATTGGTACTGGGTCAGTACTGGGCCATTTATATATTTCTAAATGGGATGCTGTGTCAAAGTTGGACTGTTTTCTTGGATTAGCCAACGGTAGATTTGTATACGTGTAGGTTCCAGATTAATCTATTAAAAAACAAAGAATTCAAATTCGACAAACCTACACATAGCCACAACGACCTTGCAAGGCCTTGCCCAAGGTCATTACTGATGACTCCCCGAGATCATCCCTCTCGCATTCTATTCATTTTTTAATCCGCTAGGAAGAATCCGCACCCAAACGAGTTGCTGTAGTAGTCGTTTATTTCTCATTCGCCTTTATTTACTGTCCTCATGCACTCCATTTGAACTTTATTGACTTTTTTCGCTGTCCCCGCCAGGCCAACTTCCCCTTCCCCAAGAAATAAACCACGTAAGCTCATAAGTGGCCAGCAAAATGCTTGTCTGTAATTTCGTATCTCACTTGATCAATGCACCGACCGTCCGAAATAAAATTATACCAACAAATGCGTATAATCAAATATTATATTATAGAATTAAACTTATATTTCATAAATCTTGATTCATCTGGGTGCAATAATTCATGAAAGCAGATTACACACTCGATAGTCGTTAGTCAAGTAATTAATAATTTCGTGCGGATTTATCGATGTTAGTGGGATACGAGTATAATTACGTGACTTTTTAACGAGCTCATAAAAATGACCTAATGTAATGCCTCGCAAAGTTAATTTCATCTCATTCCACTCCTCGTAATTATGACAAGAATTGAATTTGTCAATTTATTCCATTTTGAAATCGACTAAATCGAATTCTTTTCAACGAATGAAAACCAATGGGAATTATTAAGAAATAATTGAATTGAATTAAACTTTATGAGATTGAATTAAGGTTCATGAAGATTGATTTAAATTAAATTGCAAAGATAACTTATTCTTGCGAGATTTAAAAGAAATTAACTACTTAATTGAATTCAAATTAACAGAAATCTACAGAAACAAAACAGATTCGATCGGAGCTAATAAATAGTATTTAATTAGAATCAATCGGGACTGATTTAAATTTTCCATTCATTTACTTTACTTACATTTTTCAACAAATGTAAATTGAAACTAACTAAGGATGTCTTCACGATCGTATAATAAAAAAAACATCATTCCTCGCAACGTCGCTAATACTGTGTAAACAAAGTAATAGTCGCGCAATGCTCGCTAGTGACGGCTTATCGCGGGTCGGAGACCTCTGAATGTCCATTAAACATTCGCTGATTGATTAACAATTTCGTCATAAATGTTTATAGCCGACTGAATGTCAAATCGCGGATTCGATGCCAAGCAGTCTATAAGCTAACGAATCTGTAAAACCTTATCTCTGGGGCGTATACGTTGCCGCGCGACAATAAACGCACTCAAATCGTCCAAATTAATTTAGCAGTCATTAATTAAGTAAAAAAAATTATCTGTGAGTGATTGCGACGTTTCAATTATTCGTCAAATCTTGGAAAACATATACTTTTTTCAAAGTTTTTAAAAATATCCATGTGAAATGAACATTTTTTTGGTGTATTAAACTAGAAGAAATTAAAAATCTCTATATATGTTTCTCTCTTGTATCAGTATGAAAGTAAAGGACAGACATAGCAAACGTAATATGCTAAATTTTTAAATATTCTACGTTTAACCAAGTTTGAATGGGATCTTTTGCAAATTGTTAAATAAAACTTGAAATTTGCACGAAGATTTTCATCAATAAAAATACCCATTGATTTCATTAACAAGAAATTGTTGTCGTAGTCAAAAAAATCATTAAAGTGTGATAATCAATAGCGACACGAACAGGGTTTAATCATTAGACTCTGGTCCCATTAAGTTGCATTAAGGTACACCATCGATGCATCGGACAAGTTACTTTTACATTATATTTAGCTCCGTTAACGTCAAAACCTGTCAGACTTTAATTAATTAGCGCAGTCCGTTTGCACGTCGAACATCACAGGGATGTGTACACTGGAAGCAAGCCTAACATTGTGAAGTGTAAACAAGTAGTTAACTATGTACACATGAAAAACGTTCACATTGATATACTGCAGAACCAGGATTGGATATCAGCGACCAGATTGGACGACACTTTGATGATAAATTATTGAGGTGCAGGGTTTGATGTTGTTTGAGCTAAGTGATTTTATTTGAATACTAAAGAACTTACCGCAAAAAGTTAACGTGGTATCTGTGCTCATTTAAAATTTATTGGTACCACTTTGCTGTCGTTAACAAAAATATAGAAATAGATAAAAATTGATTGAATATATTAAATGGAGTTACCCGAGCTGGGGTATAGATATCGGTCCCTCCGAAGAATATCATGGTATCTCAAATTGTTGGTGAAAAACATGGAATTTCAAAATATATGTGGGAAATCTGGCATTAAAAATTCTACATGAAAAAAACAGGTATTATACAGGAAACAAGTCAATGAAATTGAGATATTAAAATTATTAATGTTATTTAATTTATAGCATAGGAAAAATTGAAAAAAAAAAATTTATAAACATTGTTCGTGCAATTATATGATTTTAACAATTTGATACATATTATTTTATTATTATTTATTTTTTTTTAATATCTAATTATAATATTATCCAAAATATTACAAAAATATAAAAATTATAAAATATTATATAAAAAGTATAAAATATAGCTTACAAAATATATTTGTTCAATTTTTATTATTTTTATAAATTAAATAATATTAATAATGTTAATATCTCAATTTCGTTGATTTGTTTTCTGTATAATAACTGTTTTTTTTCATGTATTATTTGTAATGCCAGATTTCCCACATATATTTTGAAATACCATGTTTTTCAACAACAATTTGAGATACCATGATTTGCAACCACATTATGGGATGCCATGATATTCTTCGGAGGCGTCAATATACGTTATCAAAACTTCCGACTAATAAGAGGTACTGGCAACGAAGAGTGATTTTCCATGGAGCAAGACACGTCAATAAGAATAGTTGTTTCTCTAAACACGATTTTTCGGATCGGTTCAACGTTCCGAAACCAATTAATTAGAAAAGCCACCAAGTTAGAAGACAAAAGGCACTCGTCACGATGTCGATTGAATATTTATTAGGACGCTGCTTGTGTCACATTGTCTCAGGAAAAAGGGGTCACGGGTTAACTCGACGTGAAAAAAGGTACTTTACACGAATGAAAGTGATAGTTACACCAACACAATCATATCTATATAATGCTGCGATCACGAGAACTCCACTTTTCTTCGTTCACGAGAAACAATTTCTCACAGCGACTCACGTAAACCAGGCTGTATAATTCGTCACCTCTCTAGATCGAAAAAGATCACATCCACAAAACTGTGCAAATCATGATTTATAGACGTGTTCAATAGACCAGGGATTTAGCGAATTATTCAAATTTTTTCTTGCGCAAAAAAAAGTTTAAAAATGTCTCAATTATAATTATTGAACGGTCCAAATAACGCTCGTCAAGTTTATGTGAAATTTCGAAATCTTGGGAAGATTGGCCTCTCTTGACTTCTTGGAAAGACCATAAAAAGATAATATAATTTTAAAACTGTCAGATTACATCAACTGATTCCTCATAGATTAGATAATGTCTAATATTGGCAACATCTCAATTAAAAATCACATTCGATTCACCTCGAGAAATCGATTACTCAGAATTTATTCAATGACAATCTGTCATAAACTTATCAATTGACCGTCTGCAAACCATCAATCGTGACGAGCGGCATTTAATGTTACCAGAGATCAAGCGCGTCAGGATGAATATGACTCACAATATTTATATGCAATATCAGAATTCAACATCAATCCAAACAAGTTGTGACATTATGTAATTACTAGTATTAGAATGTCAACACAATTTTCTGACACTTCATTTATGAATTTTACATTTGGTCGTTCTGAGAATAATAATTTAATTATAATTATGCACTATTCTTCATGTTTTTTTTCATGTGGAGTAAATGCGAAACCGAATTTGCTTATCTTAAACTTTCTAAACGAAAAATTTTTTTTCCATTAAAGGTGTTTAAAATAAATTTAGACTAGAAAGTACAATAATTGCAAAATTAATTCTTTATAGCACGTTTCGAACTTGTTTATTTTAAATTCCACTCGGTTAAGGAGAGCATTTATTTATTCCTCACAAACCCATTTAAGGGAGTAACGCAAGTCTGCTCCAACGGAGTTAGGGTGTTTTTAAATATTATTTTTTTGTTATTGAATTAGTTATTAAGTAAATATTCAGACGATTCTTTATTAATGGGAGAATATTATATTAAATAAAGAAATAGTTTTAATGATGTAATTTTTCTTAATTTACGGAACTCGTTTTTTGTACACCTCAAAAACTAGTTCCGTACTTACAGCAACAATGCACAATAAAAAATGTATCTTTTGCAAAAAAAATATTTTCCCAGAATGATGGAATCGTCTGATTATTTCAAAATAAATGTTTACGTTTTCATAAGAAATATATTTACAATAACCCTAATCTAGTAATTAACGCTTGAACAACCACCTTAATCAGACAAAATACATTTCAATCAATTGTTAAAATGTAGAAAATGAAACTATATTGCATCCCTATAGTTAAGAATTTAATTCGTTTTTATAAAAACGCATTTTGCATTGTATACATAATTTTCTTTCTCATTCTATTGATCCAATAACTTATATATATTTTAGAAAAGAAATAGAGTTAATCGATTAAATTACAAATTTACCATATAATTAGAACGGGTTAACATTACAAAATAGCCTGCAAGCATTATCAATCGGCTAAAAATATTAATTTTTTATAAAATTGGTATCAGACTGTAAGAACTTGGTAAGTCCAATTATAAACAGAATTAATCGAAAATTAATAAATTATATAATGATCTCTTAATTATTAATGATTATATAATTACACTGCAATCTCGGTGAGATATGCGCGATGTAAAGAATCGCATTTAATTTAGCCATATAAGCGCAATCGCCTATCGTTTATGCGCCGCGGGGTGCAAGTATATACAACGGTAGAGTCATGCTTCACGGATTGTATAAATGGACACTACCCGACAGTACGGGAGTCACCTTTTCCCACGGATCCAAACGGCACGGGAATAATAATTATGATCAACACGGGTCTCTAGAAGTGCCACCTTTGCGCATAATCGGGCGCGCATTAAGGTCGAAGTCTCGTTGCCCAATAACAGTTGCACTTCCTTGAGACCCGGCCACGTTTCTGCCTTATTTAGTACGAATCCCGGTCAATCGATAGCGGTCTGACACGGTACACATTTTGTACAAGCTGTGCAACCACGTGAGGCCTATTCATTTTACCTGACATCGTAACGCCTCTGGAAAAGCAATCGCCGTTAAAGATGTTCCGATGATCACTTTCATTAGAAATCCAAGAATAAATTATGAAGTTTTTTTCATCGTTAATTTTGTATTATTATGGTAAAAACAATGTATTGGTATAATAACATCGTTTTTCATACCAAAAGTGTTTCCAAGAAATTGTAGTTTTTTATTGCGCTTATACAAGTTGGTACCTCGAAGATCATTATTTGTTAAATATATAGTCCTTGAAAAATCAATAAATAATCAGTTAACAATTAATAAGGATATTCTTAAATGGTTGCTATTGGTAGCATATGAAATTATTTTAGTATCCTCCCACGTAGAACACTAGTCTGGCGAAAGTCTGGTAAAAGTCTGGTTAAGTCTGGACACAAAGTCTGGACACAAAGTCTGGCTAAGTTTGGCAAAAATATTTTTGTTATATTTAGATACGAAATACTGGATCTGGCGATCCAGATTCATTCCAGACTAACGAAATCTGGCAACAGTAAGGATGACCAGACTACCGTTCAAAAAAGGAAAGTCTGGAACTCGATCAGGAGCCAGACTCGGCCAGACTCGACCAGACTTTTACCAGACTTACTTTTTGGGTAATTCTGAAATCGGGTTCCGCTTTGGTATAGTCGTGGCATTCCACATTAATGTGTATGCCTATTTAGGACTACCATGCTTAATCTAGGCCCTTACTGGCAACAGGGTTGCCCTGTCTGGGCCATGATTCAGCCCGGTTACAAATTCTCCATAAGTATATTTATTTTTTCAGCAACTAAATAATCTAGAAACATTTTTTAGTTTAATTTATTTGAACTTAATATATTTATCTCTTATAATTACGGCTGACGTGTTGGCACCAATTATTCTAAAGCTTTCTAAAATCACCATAAATTAAAGGCAAATTATATTTTTTCGTTATTTATGATTTTTGTGAAATACGAAGATCAAACTCCAGACAGTATTACATGTAAGGTATGTTAGACATTAATTTATTAACTAAGCAACTCGACAACGGTCCCACAACTCAGATCTAAAAGAAGATTTGCCTCTTTTAATCGCCGACACTTTATTCCTGCGCAAGGCATAAAATACAAAAAAGGAGTCTAACGATAATGCCCCAATCCAATCTAGATATTATGCTCTGCTCTACTTTACTTTCATAATTTTTCAATTATAACTCTCGGCAAAAGATCAAGCCCGATAACATCTGAACCTATGACATTTCGTGACTCAATCGTTGCATCAGTAGATTTAATCGTTTTTGTTTTATAAGGTGCACTATAGATTAGATAAATCCGCAAAATCGGCGGTCGGCTGCGCGAAAAAAAAAGATCGCACACGACTTTGATTAATATGCACGAACACGTAACCGCGATCAAGATTAATTTATAACTCCGAAAACGTGCGCAACGGGATGACACTTTGTTTATGATAACCATTACGATTTGTTAACGTCGCGATTTATCGAACGAATAAATTTATTGATTGAAAAGCAGCCGCGACGAAGATCTGGAAATACAATTTTCGTGTCATCGGTGGCGTTTTGTCTCCCCATCCAAACGCGAAAACTCCTTGACAGAGACCAATAATAAACACATTATGTTCAACAAATATTTTACATATTAAATTGAAATGTTATTCCAAATGCAGAACACAAAATCGAATAATAATGTTTAAGATCTGTACGCATCAACAAAGTTATTCTGTAATTAATTAACGCAATAAATTAATTAACTTGACTTTTGGCAAAAAATGCCATCGCTTTTCAATTGCATTTCTTGCAAAATTAATGACGGTGAAAAAAGCCTTAATTGAAATTAAGGAAAGAACGGCGGTTTGGCAAAAGGTAATCGTTCATTACAACCGAAAAATGGATTGCGCAGGGCGATTAAAATGCGAGCGAAATTGGGCCGGATAATTTGCCTCTGACATGATTCGTGCAAATCAAGGGAAAAGTTTATGAGCAGATAATTGCGAGCAAAGTTTTTGCTAGGCGAGAAACTTTTTCGATAGATGCCGTGTTTTTTCCGGCGTTGCCGTATTACAACGCCACATTCGGCCATGAATGGCCTCCGCTGAAAACAAGGTCTTAAGCAATCGAAGCACGGCACGAATCGGTCGATAACGAGTCGAGAAAACCGAACATTTACCCGAGCACCTCTCGGCTAAGGAGAGCACCGCGGTTGATCGCTGCTTTCACTCTCTTGTCTCAATGCTTTCAAAGCACGACGTTAATGTTCCAGATGCTGAGATTTCTTATGTTCATTTTATTCGATCGGAATCCTTTTTAAATTTAGTTACTTTAGTATGCGCGGTTATTTAATGTTTGTCATTTTAGCGTTTCGAGTAGAAATAAAGGCGATACCAAAGTGGTACCAAAGTGGTATTTGAGGATGAACTCGAAGTAATCTGTTTGGCGAACATTTTTTTTTATTTACTAAAATAGCCTTGAGTTTTTCACACTTAAACGTAAATTGTTTGATAAAAATAAAGCAGACGTTATTGAGAATTATTTAATCGTTTTAGATTATGCGAGATGCTTTTTAATAAAACATTAACTCAAAATATCATAATCAATATTTTGCATTATTCATATTTTTTATAAAAGTTAAAATACAAATTATATTAGATATATTTGTGATATGAAAAAATAATTCACGATACCAAAAAATATTATCCGGTAAAAGTAATAATTTTATTTATCTCGAGTATTGTAAACAAAATAAATGTCTGTCCCGAAGGAGGGGTTTTAATTTACTGAAATCATTATATTTATATTGTATCTCTTATGATAAATTAATTTCATAAATGATACCGCGCGTTTCCATGATTTTTCCCATTTTCATGATTAAGTGCATGCCGCAAAATGCTTTGCATTAATGCCTTTAGAAATACAATCTAAAGCAAGTCTCGAAAGAATCGCGACAATTTCTGATTACGTAATAAATTTTATTCACAGAATATTTTCGCCAGGTGGATTTAAAAATACCGAAGAACGTTACAAACGCGCCGCTATTTTCCACTGGCATTTGACTTTTGTGCATAAAGCAATGACAAACGGCTGTTTTACGTTTCTTGTAATGCGCGTAAAAATATTTCCACTTGAATCATATTTCAAACAGTGCGTACAGTGCTTTCTCAAAGACATACGTATTGTTTTTGAAACAGCCATTTAATATGCAGTACGTTAACTGAGATATTTACTTACGTCTCGGTTGACTTATTAATAAATATTTTACTTGACGGGAAAAGTTCAATAAATTGTCTTATTAATCATTAAAAGTATTAGCTAACGTCGAAGGAATGAGGACACTGGCAAAAGTGTCCAATCGAGATTCTCCATACTTAAAATTTATCTTGTTCATTCATCTTCGTTTGTTATTGATTTCCGTCTATTATCGTAATTCAACACTCGTACACCTCTGAAATTTCTACTCCAATTTCATAACTTTTTTTTCAATCTTTTTCAATTTTACACATATCTTTAATTCAAAATGATTAATTATTGTTTTATTGCGTTTACATTTTGAAAATCCGAAATTATATTAATTTAATATCACATTTTAAAATGTATTATTGTAATTTCCTTCCATTTTCTTAATTTTTACTATCCTATATTTTTATTTTCTAACTCATCTTTAAAATTCTTCATCCTCTTCATCTGCTTTCTCTTTTTATTTCACATCAACTATAAAAGAAATTGCTTTAATTTAATATAAACATTAGAAAATGATCCTCAGTTTTTAAACAATTTTTTAAATCCCAGACATACACGCACAATTAAGAATACATAAGTAACCTTATCTAATTCCAAATCAACATCAAGTTGATTTCATTCCCTTCACATTTTTATTTAATTATTTCCAATTCATCATCATTCCATTATCTGCAATGAATCCTTGCAACTTGACAACCCTCATTTTACGATTTTCAAATCTGCAATATTTTTGCAATCTTTACAACTAACCATTATAACTGTACAATTTTTCTAAACATCACTTTAATTAAAATGTTCTTGCGGAGCGCGCTCGGGTCTATCTGTTCCATGCGCCTTATTTCAATTTAATTATCTGCATTTAATCATCTCGAATTCATTTTTTCTGTCGGTTACACCTGCGGAGATGAAAGAAAAATCCCTTGATAAGTGACTTGCGGCATAAAATCGCGCGAAATAAACGAAAGCATGACGTTCTCGCAACGCTCCCATCTCACACTTGCCAATTTTTATCGGAACGTTAACAAGCATCGCGGAGTCATGTGATGTAAGAGTTGTTTATGCATAGCCCGGCATAACGAAACAGACTTTGTCGGAGAGGGCCCATTTCGAATAATAAATAATTCACCTTTGGGAATGGAATTACGGCGGATTCATGACGCTGTGCTTAGGTGGTCGACGTATGCCACGTCCAGAGCGCAGGTAGCAGTCAGCATGACTTCCGCAAATTCTGCCTCACTGGTTGAACGCGCGATTATGTGATGCATGAACACGCTCGAAATCAAATACTAAGCCCTAGGAAGCGCTACCACACGGTGGCTTTATCGCTGTGGATGCTTGTGAAAGTTATGTAAAACTATCAATCAAGAATAATGACGATATTTTTATCCTGTCAGAAAGTTGTAAAAGTCGCTCGGTTTATCATGCGCGACCGCATTTTTGATACGTTTTTCACGACGTGGCATAGCTAATCGCTCCTCAACTTTGGTCATTGTTTTTGATGCGAGCAACGTCCCGCAGTCATCTTTCATCGCAGCGAAATATTCCGTTGGCGAACATGCGCTGAGTGCAGTCGCGGTTTGGGCGATCGGACACGAGGCGACCATTATGGGCGCCAACATCCAACATTTTGGGCGCCAAATTGGGTGCGGGGAAATTATTGGCATCGATTTGGTTGGATGTTGAATTTAAAAAGGATTATTTCATAACGAAATGGATGAAAAGTCTGGCGAAAGTCTGATAAAAGTTTGGTTAAGTCTGAACACAAAATTTGGCTAAGTCTGGATCATGATCGAGTTCCAAACTGTGTTTAGTCTGGCCGCCCATACTCCTGCCAGATTAATGAAGTCTGGCACAAAATATTTTTGCCATATGTAGATAATAAATTAAAGTCTGGACCGCCAGACTTTTGAAAATTTAACGTTTATTAAAAAATAGCGTGCCAGATTTTGGTAGTGTGGCAGGAGTATGGACCACCAGACTGAAAAGGAAAGTCTGGAACTCGATCATGAACCAGACCAGACTTGTCTAGACTTTTGCCAGACTTATTTTTCCTACGCGGGTTTAGTTTTTAATTTTTTAAAAAAAATTAGAACCATCAAGCTATTCACCGTCACGTCACCTACACACACACACACACACAGTGCCATTTGCCAAACAGTACTTCCAACTCATCCTTCCGTTACAAATATTTGAATTTGTTCGCAGAGACGAGTGTTTAGTCACCAATTGCTTCGATACAATATAAAGCTCAATCGTTTGAAAAATTTTAATCTTTCGTTCGCGACAAAAACAATTCCTGAATTCAAACGTCGTTTAAAAATGTAAGTCAAAGACGGTATAAAAGCAGGTTTTAATTATCCTCATAATTGCCAATGCATTATCATTGAAGAAGCTAGTTCTTGCGACTTTTACGAGGAAAACAAAAACAACTTCTAACTCTAACGAACATAAATCCGAGATTAATTAATTAACTGGAATGCGACTTTGTTCGATCGGTTCTAACGTGAGGGGCACGTTTTCGGCATAATTTTCTATACCGGGAGGAATTATTTAATTTTTTCGCGGAAGAGAGTCGCGCGGAGACATTAATATAAATAAATCGAGCGCAATTTAATAACGGAACGCGTTACTCAGAATCCACGTCGAAAAACATGCTTCGATCACTTAACAAATACATAAGGTCAATGTTGACTGCAAATTGATACTTCATATTATTTCCAAGGTTCGGAACGACGTCCAAAGACTAATTTCAATTAATCTCGTTGTCCTATATTTCGTAATCTACATCTGTGCAATGTTGTCCGCCAAACAATGTCACGCGATGCCTCATCCAATAAAAAATCGCGTAACTTAGTTGATTTTTTAATTTCTTCAAATGGTTCGTTCGGTCTGCGGATAAACGCTGACACGATACTCATATCTCACGAGTGCTGCAACATCCGATTAAGATAAAGTCTTAATTGAGAAATTACGAGAGTTTTAATTGTGTTAAGTAAACCATTAAGATGTTTACGTAAAATTCAATTTCGTAAAAGGATGTCATCTTATTTGAACAATAAAATTAAATTTAAATTCTTTCTATCTACTCGAGACACAAAATGTAACCAGTGGGCTCCATGTAAAAAAATCTACCGTTGGCCAATGCAAACAAACGTCCAATTTTGGCACAGCATTAGATAATAGCCGTGAATATTTAATCATTGGGCCAGTGCTGGCAAACAAAATCCCCAGTGCCGTCTCAACGATTGAACTAACCATAATTATTTTCTGTGAGCTGAACCTTGGGACATCACTGTGCCAATACTAATCCAACACTGTGACAATACTATGCCAATGTTGATTATTATAACCGTCGACAACGGTTGTTACACGGTTATTGGTACCGGGCCAGTACTGATCCAGTACTGAGCCATTTGTTATATTTTTATATGGTATTTTGTCGGATAAAATCATTATAAAATCATTATAAAAACTGAATTCTTCTTCAATATGATATATATATTACACTGAAAGAAATATGGATAATTATAATAACCATCTTTATATAATTAAAATATAAATAGTCATGATAACCATAATAATGGTTATAATAGCCATTTGTATGGTTACAGTAACTCCCATGTAAACATGAACATATATGGGCCATAAATGTATCCATATATATGGCATATGCATCATATATGTTGACATATATGTCCCATATATGTCCCATATATAAATTTTATACATATATAAATTCTTACGTTCATATTCAATAATATTTTTATTGACATGGTATTTATAACTATAAAAATATGGTCGGATTTAAAATTCACTATTCTAAATAGTTACAGTAACCATTTTTTTCTTGAGTGTAGTCTTTGAAAATCAGACACTTTTTTAGAAGAGAAGAGTGAAAATTCTCTATCTTCATTATCATCCCCACTACGTATTAAATCATTGCCTTTATGTTCCGTGGAAGTAATTTGAAATTAAAAATTAACTCTTTCCTGAAATTGAATTACACAACAGTGATTTGCAAACTTGTAACCAACTATTTTCCATCTTCCATCCAGTCGTTTAAGGGTTATTCTAAAAACAGATATGAGACTTGTATGGAAACCGCAACAACATCGCATTAAATATCGGACTTCGTAGCGCAGCTTTCGGTCATCTAGAGACAAACGAGAAAACTGCATTTTGAAAGAAACTATTTTCGATTAGTCTGCACTTGGCCAGGTGCACCGGACTCCTGTTACCTACCGCATTGGAAGCAACTCTGTTCCGCGTCCCGACGTATTTAGTCGTTACAATGCTGCTACTCGCTTTTGTGTAAACTCCTTTTGCACCAGGCCGATTACTGAAACAAAGAGTGCGTTGCAAAAAGCTGCTGCTTCGGAGCCTGGAATTTGAATCGAATTAATTGTTCGGTTTTCGTATTCAGGTCGTGGTATTTGAGACAGTATGGTAATACCGCCCAATGAGGCAACCGCGACATTTTGCATTTTGCAAGATGAATGCTGTAATGATAATGGGACAAATATGGTGGTCGGGTTAAAAAATCGAAGTGAATGAAACGCGAGAGGAATGGCTCGCGATTCTAATTCGTTCGTTGAAAATTTCGTGGGAATAAAGTGATTCTAGGCATTGGAAGACCTTTGTATAATTGGAAAGGAAATTAAAGGATTGGCCCCGACTCAAAAATTATAGATAAGATCAATTGAAGCACTTGTCTTGAAAAAATAAGCAGACTAATGGAAAGTTTGAGATTGGAATAAATTAAATTTATGCTTTTGATCAATCAAAAATTAAAATAAACAATGGAAAATGCTTAAAAATTAGAATTTAATTTTCAAATTAAAATTTTATTTTTATTAATAAAGAGATTTTAGTATGAATTTTTAATTGTCCTCCTAAATTATGGTCTACAGATTAAAAGAATGAGGAAAAAGATAAAAATAATTCATAATTGAAATTATATTTATTCCAGTTTATTTTAATAGTCATTTTTAAGAGCTATATATATAAACAATTCCAATGTGACGTTTAATTCTAAATTAAAACAGTACTTCCAAAGAAAATAAATGCTTTTCCGAAAATACAAACACCTTGCATTCTCACGTGTCGACTGATCATGAATGGAAAATTTTCGTTCAGCAAACACGTGTCTTTTGCACCTTTTAGTGGCTTGTTTGTATACAGATGGTGACACATAATCAATCTTGTAA
>JABFPK010000637.1:0-14449 GCA_022817445.1 Habroteleia sp. ZL-2020
CTTCTTTTCTTCAGCGCTGGTTTTACGCTCACTGCGACGCACACCAGAAGGCCTTCCATTGTTAACCACCTGGTTCGAGCTAGTGGAGACGATGCTCTTGGACGTCGACGCAACCGACGCTTCACTCTCATTACTTGATTCTTCAGGAGACGCACTACGCTTTTTTCGCTTCCGTCTAGGCCTGCCTTTTAACTTAGGAGCTGTAAAATTAAAAATAATCAGTATTTGAATTTTATTAGATAAATAATTATTTATTATAATTATATATCAAATAATGAAAAATAAATAATTAATATAATCACAAAAGTTTTATATCAAATTGATGAAATACTACTTATATTATTTTATTCTATTAATTATCTTATATGAATAATTATTAAAAACATTAATTTTAAATACATTTTGTTCTTATAATTATATTATAATTTAACTAAATAATTCAGCAAACTTTAATGTGGAATGACAAACAGTTTTGTCAAATATCAAAATGTTGATTTGATTCACGAACGCGATAAAATTTCAGCTATATATCTGGACGCAAGCTTGAAAAATAAATATTTGTGTATCAAATATAAGCTGATTCATAGGAAGTACTAGATGGTATATGTGATAATGAATCCACGCGGAATTCTCTTACATAAAAAGAATATTTTTAAATATTTGAATTTTATTTGTATAATTAAAACTAATGTTTCATTTCATTATATATTTGCTAAAACAAAATATTTCTATTTAATATATACAATGTCAATTTAACATTTATATAGTTTTATTTACTATATAAATTTATATAGTATAATATTTTTAAGATTAAATTAATGGAAGTAGTAATTACTTTAACTCGCATTTAAGAGAGAGAGAATCACTGAAAAGCAAAATTTAATATCATTTAATTATGTAAACTCATAATTTAACATTTAATTGTTTTGTCAGATTTATTATTTTAAAAGCATTATTTAATTAAAGGAAATTATTACTTTTTGTTTATGTTTCACATCGTTTAACTTATTTAAATGAAAGAAAAACTTACTTTCGTAAAAATATTTTATTTTTTTAAAATTTTTTCAACAACTTAAATGTTATTTTATTAAATGAAGATAAATGTAGTTTTTTTTTTGTATGTTTGCATTTCATTTTGTATAAAATGTAATTCAGAAACATTTCTTTAAAATATATAATTTTGAGCTGCTACATATCAAATATTTTATCGCCTTTGATTTAAATGCGTAAAACTAGTTCTGATCCTACAGAAGTGTCGGTATACCCAATTTACTGCACTCTGTTATATTTACGTGAGAGGGGAGTGCATGTGTATATACTTGTATGTCAATAACGAAAGTTTATGCTTGCGTTATTTACATTGTACGAACATACAGCAATCTCGAAAAATATATACGCATAGGTTTTAATCTTCGATTGGTAGGTTTCTGTTCTTTTCCTTGCATCCATTTTAATTCAGACAATTTTGATTTGAAAATCATTAAGTTCAATTATGTGAGATTGTTGGACAAATATATTCAATGTTAACTTGTTTATAAATTAATAAATAATAATTAATTCCTAAAATGTATTGCAATATAATAATTTTATATGCTGAGAACTTCTATAGATAAATAACGTGTCCATATTTTAAGCACGTGATTGATTTCAAAAATTAAAGTTATGAAACAATTTTTCTTAATTAATGATAAAATTAAAATTTAAAAATTGATAACTTATTTTTTCATTTAAATTTTCATTAATAATTAAAAATAAAGGTATTATTTTAAAATAAAAAGGTACATAAAGATTAAATATACGTTACTCTAACCTAAAAATTATTATACCGCTCTTTTCAAATATAAGCAAAGAAAAACAATGCATTAAACTTATATTATTGTAAAAAAATAAATTTAAAATTAAAACAAAACGTATTGTTTATGTTCACGATTGATCCAAAAGAGCCAAAAAAACAAACGGTTTTTCGCCAGAACACAACCAAAAATAACGGAAACAGAGAGTCACGTTTTTTCAACTGTATTAAAAATCATAGTATTATATTTGTTATTTCCGTCACAATATATATATATATATATATACCAACATTATTTTGAAGTTCAATTAATTCAGTTAATATTTCAAAATTCGCATGCAAAATATAATACATTATATTACAATATAAATAAAAACCATAATAAAATTAAATAAATGTTTTTTGTTTACGAAAATAAAATTCATGTAATTACGAATTAAAATGAAATGAAAAATAAATATACTTTTGATTCAAAGAAAATCTGTTTATTTTATATGAAATAAAAATGTTTTTAAAAATATTAGGTAAATGCAAATTTAATTTTTCTTACCATTATTATTATTATCGAGTCTTAGATAAACAACACGATTATTACTAATTTTCATTATAATTCCCATTTTTAATAAATTTATAAATTGACTTGTTCTGATATATATACTGATGTATTTACAACAAACAATTTAAAGAAACCATTCGGTTTTTAAAGTTATTGGTACATGAAAATTCAGTCTTCGACAAAAAGTATTTTGTTGCCTATCAGAAGTGGAATGTAACAAAGCGACTGAGATTCGCACGTAACGCCAGTTACGTTGCATTTGCAAAAAGAGTGGGAGGGGATCGGGGATGATTTCTGGAAAAATGTATATACAAAAATTATAAAAACATTTAAACTTCTATTATACTTTTCAAGGTTTAAAATAAGTCAAAAGAGAGAATAAATTAACATTAAAAAGTAAATAGAGTTAAGATAAAATATAAATTGAAAAGTGTGAAACTTAAATAACTCCAATGTGTAATATTTACAGGTATGTCAACTTCATGAAAATCTAATTCGAGGAAATAATAAAAGTTACAAATAAAAAGTTAGAAGCAAACAATACCAAATATTATTTACCTTATGATTATCTTTAATAATGCAATAAATTATGTTTCTTTCATTTTATTTTTATTTTTAATAACACACACAATTTTGATAGTATTAGAGAAATATTGATATTTGTGTTTTTTGGACTTTCAACATTATTGTTTCATTGGTCATACAAATTGAATATATTTCATTGAAAAATTCTTAATCAAAATATAATCCTATATATTTTCGTATACATTCAAATGTAAGGTGAAAATGTTTTGGATTCATCGAAAACAATTTCAAATACATTTCAAATCTCTTTTATCTTCTATTCCATCATTAATTAATTTAATTTATAATTATACCATAATAACTTATATTAACAATTTATAATTATTATCCTTTAATCCTGATTTTTTACTTGAAAATAAAAACTGTTATATATAATAAATTTAAAATTAATTAAATTTTCTCAGTAGAATATTTTTGCATGAAAGTAAAAATATTGTGAAAAGGGCATTTAAGCAACGTTGAAAGAGAGGTGTGCATGATACACACTTCACTGTTATTATGTCTCACAAAATAAATAAATAATTAGACGGCTAAGGAAGGGTTCCGTTACATGAAATTAAAAAGTATAATTTAATATGTTTACTTAGAAATTATTTCAAAAATTGCTTAAACGTCAAATAAACTTCAATTAATTAATTTTCATTTTAAAACATAAAATGGCTAAAAATAAATAAGAGTTGCATACGTGAAATTTAATTTAATTTTAATGTCAATTATTTAATGTTGGTGCTTGGAAATCAATACGAAACATACCTCGTTCGACCCCTGATTTGATATATCCCATGAAATGTTATAAAAAAGGAAAAAAACATACAAAAGAATAATATTTACCTAAATGATTGCACAACAGTTCGTGTGTTTCGAGGTCTGGGTAATCGAAGGTGTCTCTGCAGAACAGGACCCGGGTGCCGGGCAAGGCCGTGAAGCCGCCGAGAGCCGCAGCGACGGACGACGCGAGCCAAGACGGTTCAGAACCCTCGAGACGTCTGAGCAACGCCCGATACCGGCAATATCGTGGATACGAAAGCACAACGACCCGTGTCTGACTGTCAGCCGGATCTGGTTTCTTCACCGAGCACACATTGATTTCGTATTCCTTCTGCTGCTTTTCGACGTCGGAGAAATCAATACCAGGATCCGTTAGCACCTGGGGCAACGTCAAATCCGAACCTCGGGGACTGCTGTCTGGCGACGACGATGGCGTTGAAGGATACGACACTTCTCGTCCCCAGGACCACTCGAGCGACGGCGACAACCATGTTACCAGATCGTGCACCCGGACGACAACTTTCTCTGAGATTGTAAGAACTTCGTCCTGTAATCAAAGAAAGTAATGAAACTTTCGTCAACTCGTTTTCATATTCAAATAATTATATATTGTAATTAGTTCTATAAAATAAATTATGATTATGATTATTATGATTATTCAAATCAACTTTGAAATAATTGTTACAAATGGTATAGATATAAGTAATGCCTTTAAACATTTCTATTCCGAAAATTATGATTTTATGGAATTATTATTTGCAATTTAAATTATTAAAATGTTTTTATTACAAAAAAAATGTATAAAGAGATGAAAACGTTTTTGAACTTTATATGTGTGTGAATTAAAAGTAATGAAATACGTTTCAAATAAAAAGTAAATAGAATACTGAGAAAAATATATCAACCAGCAACATTAAAAACATAAACATAAAAATTACTGTTTTTAACAGCAAACTATTCTGCTTCACCTTGACAACAAATTAATAAAATGGAATGTCCATGTTAAAAACAGTAATTTTTATTTTTATGATTTTCATGTTCCCTTTTTCTAGTATATATTTAAAATATTCTTGTGTTTAATTTATTTTAATCATGAAAACGTACATGAAAGTATGTTTGAATTTTTAATTAGTTATTTTATATTATAAAAATTATAAGTACAAGAACATGTAAAAAACATTTTTAATATTTATAAAGTGATATGATGTACTGAATTACTCAAAAGAATATTTTAAACAATATTTCCAAAATATATAAAAATATAATAGTTATTTATTATTATGTTATAATACATTATTGTAATATAGACGAATATAGCTTTATACATTTTTAATTTAATGTACTACTATTTGTTTAACGAAAATGCTGCATTTTATATTTCTCTTGAAAAATATAGAGTAAAGTACCGTTTTAAATTTCCTCTTATTTGATATTTTTATAGCTTATATTTCTACAGAATATTTGCAATTTTTCAGAGTTTCAGTTTAATGATATAAAATGTACATTTTGATAATATAAAATTATGCTATGTATTTTATATTTATTTCATTACACAATTAATAATTTAAACAACAATTTAAACATTAAATCTTTAACTATGTTATCAAAGCTATTAAAATTTAAATTATAATCATATTTTACTACAACGATTTATATTCCTAGATAATAATAATCAGTCAATTTTATTTTCAAATATAAAATATCATGTTCTTTATATTGATAAGAAATAAAATTCAGAATTTCACATAGTTATATGAATTGAAGAGAAGCTTATATTTATGTCTGATGATACTTTTCTAATGCCATAAAGTACTTTCTTCCTTTATGAAACAACTTCAGAGTTTTACTTGTATTGTGTTTTTACTTGATTATTGTGATTTTGCTTACTATCCTCGCATGTATAATATTTTGCAAGTAATATGGGTATACAAATATTTTATTAGATTTTTTTAATGTATGAAATGTGCAAACAACTGAAATAACTCCACAAAAGAAAATTATACATGCAAGGCAATGAAATGGAGATGAGAATGCATTATTTAAATTTATAAATTAAATTTATTCATTTAATAATCCAATTTCGCTCTTTATATTTAGCAAAATTGATTATAATTATTTTAAATCATATTTAGACTTCTATATTTAATTATTGCTTTAATTACACTAAAGTAATACAATATAATGCAATATAATTAATTATTAATGTAATTAGTGAGTTCATAAATAATTCATAATAAGTATCATATTAAATTTCCTTATGCGGTTATATTATAATAATAGCACATATCCTAAAAACTCAACATATTAAGACAATTATAATATATAATACAATATTAATTTATTTGAATCGAAAGTTAATTAAGCTGTTAGATTAAATTGCAGATTCGGTATAATCACATAATTTTTTCTTTTCCAGGAATAACAAATTTTCGACTTTTCTTTAGAGCTAGGCAACCACTAGCACATAGCCTCGTGTGAAATTAGCTACGAATATACTAGACAAATTCAAACATCCATAGAACGGAATAAAGTTCGGATTATTTGGGTAACCGGAACTTCAAGTGAATTAATGTTACTAATTATAAGATGTACAACATAATGAACTATTTTCTAATTTCAATATAGTTAACACTATAATTATAATTAAGAATTAAGTTTCAACAAATATATTTTTTGAAAATCTAAATGATGTATTATTTTCAGAAATGAATAAATTGGATTTGAGCTTTCATAATGATTTTAAACAATTTAAATTATTTCATAAAATGAAAAAATCTGATAAGAGGAAGTTCGAGTACTACATAAGTTGTACGCCTTGTCACTTGTATGGTATGTTTTTTCCCCCCACGCAAGAGATACTCAGTGTCTCTTGTAAGTACATTATTTTTAATACTTTTTTCAGTAAAATAAGAATATTAGCATTTCACTTAAATTAATCAACATTTATATCTCATGTAAAAAAATTATAGAAATACATATTATTAATTATATAATAAATATATTTAATGTGTTACTAACTAAACATAATGTATTAAATTAAACATAATGATATGTTAAAAAATGAATAATTTAATCATGGCATATGCAATATATATTTTTTGTTAGTTTATAATAATAATAATTATTATTAAATGTCAGAATTAATAAATTTTAGTAATTTCCATTTAATTACCAAAATATACACAAAGATAGTAATTCAAGTAATTTTATTAGAAATGCTTAATTAACTAATTGTTACTAATTATTATTTACTTAATTTAGAATATCTTTTAATAGTAACTTAATTAAATATTTCTAATTTTCCAATTGGAACAAATTAAGTAACTTTAACTGAGTTAAGAATAAACGAGTTAAACATAATCAATTTCTAATTTAAATAAACATTGCAACACGGATCATCATTATTGATCTTTTTCTTAAGATACATATACAAAATGCGCATGAAAGCTAACGACGTCTGGTAGGAATTTCCGGCACTACTAAGATTGTTCGAAATAAAAGAGTCTCGTATACTTTTTCTCTTTAATTTTTCTTTCTAACTTCTTTACCATTAACCAAACATAAATTCTTTCTAAAAGGTAGTACGAAAACTTAATTAAAATTAAAATTCAAAGCACGGCATGTTAATGTACCTCGTGTTATAAAAATAATATCGCGTTGTGCAAGGGCAGGAAAAATTTACACGAAGATTTAGCGATTATCTGTCACGATCAAAGACTCGTAAATGAAAAACTCGTCACACAAGACGTTGCAAACTCATGATAAAATAATGTCGTCAAAAATCAAAATATCGTCAACTCTATAACTCTATTATTTTACATTATATCTTTTTATATGTTTCGCTGTTTATTTTATGAACATAGTAATTAAATAAAGAAATTTATTAAATAAATTTGTAATCACTTGAAATATTTATTTACGCTTAATAAATAATTATAAAAGATGATATTTTAAAGATAAGTTTATTTTGTAAATTACACGTTTATGTGATATTTCGAATTTTCATTTGAATTCAAGCAAATAAATTTAAATTTGATATTGATTTAGTTTAGATAAATAAGATGAAAGATAGAAATTAAAAACACGATAAGATATACACTGATAACAATGATAGTATACGTATTATTTACACTTGCTATGAGTATAGAATATGTAATTTTATTGTCTATATTTAGGTCAAACCAATTGATTTCTCATTAATATGCACAAGGCGCATGAAACGGGGATTAAATTTGACAACTAAAATATTCGATATTTTTATTCGTAAGTGATCAGACTTTTTTAAAAAATTAAGAGATTTTAACACGAAAAATATTATTATTTTTCTTTTTAACAATAATAATATAAATAATAATAATAATGATAATATATATATATATATATATATATATATATATATATATATATATATAAAGTTTAGAGTTACGTATGTAAAAAATGAAAAAAAAATTAAATTAATATTTAAATTTGTATATATAATTTAAAATATTTCTAACAATTTAATTTTATATTTATAATATTTGTTAAAAATGAAAGCAGAGCTTAATTAAATATGTTGTCACCGGAATTGTTCAACAATATGTTTATTTTAATGAGAAAATGAAGCGTGTCGATTAAGTACATGTTCGTCGCGTTTTATCTTGCAAATAAAGTATGGTTTAATCAAAAGATGAGTTTTAGTGAAAGCGCGGTGGTTTTATTTTCGCATAAAAAAGTCATTAATGACTTTGTGCATGGAAAACGGTTCAGCGAGCTCGGCAGCGCCGCTAAACGGGCTATACTTTCATCTTTTTAGCTCGTCGTTCTAGCCCCCACTTTCCTTAGTTTTCCAATAGCACACGCAGCCTCTCGTCAGACTTTTCTTTCTCTTTCCTTATCCACCCCTCACCCTTATAACTAACCCATCCATCTTTTGTATTCGCTTTTCATCCGTCTCAAAGTAATATGTTGTTGCCTCTGTTCTATTACGTTTCTCATATATATACTTTTATTTTCTTCATAAATTCAAGTAATATAAAAAATAAACTTTGCTTTATGGACATAAAAAAATTGGTATACAATGTATACAAAATAACGTTTTTAATATTACAGTTTCCAAGTAGACAATTATTTTTTCTATCATATCAAATTTTAAAATTTATATTCTATTATATCATAAAATAACTGTAACTATATGCGAACAAGAAAAATGCAAATTGGATATAAAAATTCAAATTAAGCAAAAAATTAATTCTTCATTCAAATTAGTTACAAGTTGAAATATTAATATTTTTGATATTTATATATATTTTTAAATTTATTTAAATATCTTTAACATTGAATCTTTATGGTTTTATTTTCAGGAGGATTAAAGTTACGTTATCGTGCATATTGATGTAAAAGAAGATTTTATCGTTATTTGATGAATTGAATAGATTCAACTTATTTAGTTGATATTTTTCGTATCTGTGAAACACTTGCACGAGTGTTTATAGCATATTCGAATTGACGCGAAGATTGTGTAGTGAACCATACTCAAAATGTATTTCATCGTTGCTATGGTGATACACTCGGCGCCCTAAACATATCGGCGTGCCATCGTTTTGTCGACACCATCTGGTTGACCAAAAATTACTGACTCTAATGTACTGCTTTGCATACTCTATTGTTTCATCAAATTAACAAAATAGAATGAAATTAATTTGTTTAACGTAGAAATTAATATATACTGGATGACATTAGACATTTAATTTTAATAAATTAGCTACAATAAACATAATCCGATTAGATTGAAATATGTAACTTGGTAATACTATAGTTTTATGTTCATATATCAATAACAGACATTACAGTTTCACCATGCATATTTAAAATAGAAAAAAAATTGTAATAAATATAAATATATGTAAAAACTGACATGTTATATTGTTATACATCGATGATAATAACATCATATTTTTTAACTCAAAAGTATGATGAACAAAAAATTATTCTACTTTTATATTGATTACATTACACACAGACACATAATACATTTATTCAGTTTTCATTTATACATATTTACATAAAAATCGTATTCGTTTATTTATCAAGTTATATAAATAAGTACACACACAAATGCATATAAAGGGAAAGAAGATAGAGAAACGTTGAAAAGAAAACATGATAAAATAGCATTCTTTACTTTTTCCACAATTCTTTGATATCAGTATATTTCAATTTACCATTAATTTTGTTCGTATTCTATTAAAGACCTGCACAATTTAATTTATATTTAATTAAAATTAATTTTAGCTAGGCGAGTTTAATTTAGTTAAATGTAAAGTAATTTTTTCCCATAAATGTATTTGTTTATTATAATATTAATTTCCAAATAACGAGCGATGAATAACAAATTGTATATATTACATAACGTTTGGTTATTAGACTAAATCTGCGGTTTAATATTTACTGAACTGTAACACGAATCCCAACTATGGTAATTCGGTTAAAATTCAGATGAAAAGCGAGACGAACGTTTCTTTGCAATTAATACGTCGACGCGAATAAAAGTCTCATTTTAATAATCGCCATTAATTAATTATTATTACGTCTCACGTTTCGCCATTCTTACGTTAATTAAACCAGTAATTATTTCGATCGGATCATATTGTGAAACGAATAAAATAATTTATCGCATATTTATAAATGCTTTTCGATTTAACAATTGAATTTACTTGATAATTAAATATCAGCATGCTTTTATTTAAGGATAAATTTATGCTGGAATAAATTTACAGGCGAGGATTCAAAAATTGTACATTTTTCACTTATCGTATTTTATTATGTTCGCAATGCGCGAAGCATAAATCGAACGAAACCGGGCGCCATTCATTTCGCATTTCCCAGGTACATTTAATTACCCGGACCATCGTTATCGAGCGTTAAATTACACGCTCTATGTAATTGTTGAATTTGTCTAGTTGATTAACAATTCAATTTCATTTTTCATTCATTTTGCTAGTTCGCTCTTTAATTTAATTATTATTAATAAAGAGTTCGAATAAATTCATTTTTGTCTAAAGTTTACATCGAATGTCGCTTTTGAGATTTGGATAATTGAAAAAAAAACATTTTAAATGATGAGAAAAAATATCTTGAATAATTAGAATCATCATAAAGAATGAAATAATTTAATCATATATTTCTGTGCAAAATTTAGTGTGTTAAACAAGCAGGATCAATAGTAATGTAATCTGTCGAGTTGTGTGCGAATTATTCCAATAGGACACGGCATGATTCCTCCGTATTTCTCATTTAGAAGAACATTATATTCTATATATATATATATATATATATATATTCTCTATTCAAATTAGTGACAATTATTCTACTCAAATTTAGTATTTCATTTGAACAATATTTTATTTCTATTTCTTTTTTAGTGGAAGATTTAATATATTTTAATAGGCAATTTTAAAAATGATTGAATTTCAACATAGATTATTTGAAATTACTTTCAAAGGTTTTCATATAAATAATACGATTTTTTTAGAAAATTTAAAGCTATTAAATTTTAATATTCTTATTAAATAATTTAAAATTAATTATTTTGAAATATATGGCACGACTGTATTAATATTAAAGTAATTGAAAATTTAATACAAAATAAATATATTACAATTTCATTATTTTATTAACATTTGTTTTTTGCAGATTGTGATACTCTTAGTCATGAATTTATGTGAGCCAGTAATAAATTGGAAATGCGGATGAAACGTCGGAAAAGGAGGAGCTTAAATAACGCGCAGTTTGTAGGAACTCATGTTAATAAAGTTAAATAAAAAGAAGAATTAGATGCTGTATAAACGTAATATTGCAGTTGACATATTCGCCAGCCGTACATAATGCATTCATACGAAGTGTATAGTCATAGAGAATGGAATACGTAGCGTGTCAGTGGTAATGGTTCTCAACCTGTATGTACGTACACGCGTCCCACCGCCCTTTATTATCGTACCTCTCGCCAAAGATTGGCGTAGATTATAATAACTGTCTTCTGCCACGTGATTGATCACACGCGCGAGTTGATAGAATGTTATTGGAGATGCAATTTGACAATATTTTATTTTTTGATGTATTTTTAATTGCAAATGTCAATCAGCATTTATTTTAAACAAAATTGAGCAAATAAACAAAACAAGCCAATAACAATTTGTTGACTAAAATGCAGCGAAAAAATTAAAAAGTAATTCTTATTTTAAAACTGCTAAATTAATCATTACCGGAGTATAACTTTACTGCGATCCCTATTAGTATAATTACCCTCAATCATGACGATAAAATGAACAATTCTTGTGGCAAGTTTACCATGAGCATTGTTAGTATAAACACATTGAGTAGAAATTGTTAAATTACAACTACACTGCAATTATAGCAGTGAATTTACCATAATTCAACGCCGATATAAATCTCTAAATTATTATAATTGGTACGACAGTAAAATTTACTATTACCACTTTCAGTGTAAGTGAAATAAATTATCATTGGCGAAATAAAATTTGTAATAAATTTGTCCACGGCCTTTGTTATTTCAATAACGTTGTCATACTAATGACAATACTTTTCAAACAAAATTATACTCGCATATTTTTGGATCTATTCCAAATGAAAAGCAAACGTGCTCTTTTTTTGAAAACTTTCGTATTTTATAACAACAATAATACGTTTCGATTTTTTTGCTATTCGATATTTCTATTTAAGGGAAAATTGTCGAATAAAATTGGAATTTAATGCTTGGCATAAAAGCAACTTTGAGAATCACTGAACAGCATAAATCATTGTTAGATTAAACCCTGGAGCATGCGGCGGTGGATGGGGCAATGGTGCACTTTCAGGGAATATAGGGTGAGCCAAAAGCACCGACCCATTTATTTTACTGATAACATTCGGAGTCCACCGCGAACGTCGATCGCGAGTAAATGTTAATCATTAAGCAATAAATTATTGTGTATGCACGTGGATCGCGTTCCTCAATAGAAAAGATAACTAAATATCTTTTAATTCTCTCATTATCTTAATGTTTATTCACCAAACAATTCATGCACACGAATGTAATTAATAAATACTAATAATTATACGTTTTTATTTGTATAATCACAGAGAATGAAATTGCGTATCCTCGATAGATTTTCTTTTCATATTTGCCAATGTTCAAGTTCTATATATATTTCAGTTTATTGCAGACTTAAATATTGATTTATGATGAAACGTAAACAATAAAACATTCGATGGAATATTTAAAAATAAATTGAAAATAGCAAAACTCCTTAGATCATTTTAATATAAATAAAGATTATTATTAAAAATTAAATTATATTTAAATTGATTGAATAGCAAAACTCCTTAGATCAATTTAATATAAATAAGGATTATTATTAAAAATTCAATTATATTTAAATTGATGAGACTGCTTTATGTTCTTGTAAATTTAATGTCGGCGATGCTAAATGAATTGATTTATGTAGTTTTAGTGAATTAGTAGTTCAACAAATTTCGTAATTTGCAAAAAGAAATAAAATTTGTTGTAAAGAATGATGAATTCTGGTGAGCTTAAATTATGTACATTTTAAGTTTAAATTGAACTGCCAGGATATTCTACGGGCGAGTTGAATGAATATTTAGTTACATACGAACGTACTCGGGCGACTTAAAGTTGATTTAATTTAACTTCTGCGCTGTAATACAGAAAAGATATTTCGAGGATTTATATAAACGACATTCGTATGTAGTTAGAGAAATGGTGTTTTCTGTTTTGTGAAAGTAGTTTTTCTTACCTTAATCACTTCTCGTAATTACATACATTTTACTCCAACAAAAATTAATATAAGAAAATAATGAAATTGTTAGTTTTGAAAAAAATTGTTAGTTCAAAATGTAAAGAAAAACATTATCTATATAATTTAAACGAACCATAAAAGCGTAATTTAGGTAGAATTTTTCGCATTTTTTCAATTTATAGTTTATTAAAATAATATTATATAATTTTGTGCAATAGATATATAATAAGAGTATTATAAAAATCGATGGAAAATGATTATTGAACAACTACATTAATAACAAACATCCAATTAGGAAAGCTTGCAGTTGATGTGATTTCGACGAGAAACTTTATATTTAATTCACAAAGGATGAACATATATTATATGTATACAGAAGAGCCATGATTGAAGCAGTGCTAATTCCAAATAACATCCTTAATACGAGAGAACGTAACAGCATGTTGAATGACGCATTTACATATTATGAACATTTTGTGAGGAAGGTGTTAAATGTTTTACAAATGGAGTAATTACTTCGGTTTTAAACAATTGTGTGATTGTTTAAAAAGTCATTAAAACTTCCTCATATGCAGGAACGTGTAAGAATAATTTGAGTTATACATAGTATACGCTTAAAATTTAAAAAAATTATTCAAAATTAGCGACATATTTTAATGTAGAATAAATATTCAATTTCTAAAAGAAAAAGGGAGTAATCTTGTTTATTTTTTTTTGATGTAAAAAAATAATAATTATTCAAGAATCAGGATTAATTTATGATAATTAAAACTAACAATTACTTTTAATACTCTAGTTAGGAAGATTTTTTTCTTTAAAACAAAATTATGTAAGAAGAAAATCTACTTGATTATTTTTTTTTGATTTGTAAAAGGAGATAGTCTTTAATTCCGTTAAAGATGAATTTATGTGTCTCAAGAAAAATTTCTTTGTAGAAAAGTCATATTCCAT
>JABFPK010000638.1:0-14449 GCA_022817445.1 Habroteleia sp. ZL-2020
ATTAGTCTGTTATTTAAAACGAGTCTGACATGTGAGTGTCGAGACTGTAGTAACTCCTAGTACAGAACTTGCTAGTATCTCATTAGATTCTCTGGTCAGAAACTTATTAGTTTTGCTAACCAGTATCTGATCAGGTGAACTTACAAGTATCTGGCAAGAAAATTAGTAAAACTGGTCAAAAACTAGTCTAAAATTAGACAAATTTCTACTAGGTTCAATTATAAATTCTCCCTACCAAAATAATTAAATCCAAATGGAAGATTTGGAATTTAAATTCTACTTCATTTTTCACTAAAAATTAAAAAATGAATGGCATTTAAAAAGCATACATCTGATACACAAATTGTGTCGTTCCAAATGAACCAACAGCAAACTAAAAATCGATGACAATGGAGAAGACGGCGGAGAGGTTGAAGGATGTGTAGGCACAGCAAACAGTTGGAACGAAGAGGGTTATGACTTGATATAGTAGAAAAACGGCAGCAGGGAATACGCCAGAACCTTTAACTTTAATCATTGGAAATCGCTTGGAACAATTTAAATAACATGACATTTGTACACGCTCTTCATTACATCTGCATTCCAAATAAACTATAATCTAGTATTTGTAATAAACTCTCGTCTCATTGGCTTACAGCATTTGTCTTCTTTAGTTCATATACGGGGTCGCAACTTGTGTGGTTTGCAGGATCGCGATTTAATGAATCTCTTCTTCCGGATGCAACTCGCAGGAGTTGGCGTACTCCCTGTGGACACTGCCAGAGCGGCGGACCAACCAACCTGTTTCCTGACTTCCGGTTCCGCGCCCTCGATGCTTCCGTCCACCCCCAGATTGGACGTCTCCTGGGAACGTTCTTCCAAAAATTCGTCCAGGCCGTCTTCCTCCTCTTCGTCCTTCGTCCTCTGACCCCATTGGTTTGTCAGAAAATGAATACCGTCGGAAAGAATTAGCTCGGGCTTTACGGTACAGTGATGTTCTCCCCTCGGCGAGCTCAAAAACATTTCCTTCTCTATCCTTCCGTTGCTGTTCACTTCTTCCGGTTTGTTCGTTTCACATATCTCGAACGTCGTGCCACTTGGCAAGTTTGGCAATTGATCTGAAAAAGGATAGTTTCTTATAAATTCATTTGAACGAGGTTAATCTTTTTTTTGTTTTGTGTATGATACGTAAACAGGGGCAAGCTAAACTACTGAATCGGAACTTGGAAGAAAAGTTTGGTTGGAATTTTGTAAATTGATTGAGATGTAATTTTGCATTTTTTGAGATTGAGGGGTGACTTAAGGGGAAATAATTAGATCGTACACTATAAGCAATGAATATTTATGAATGTTCAAGAAAGTTATAGTAATTTTACTGTAATATTCGTTTGAATATTGTTGTAATGTTCCTGTAATATTGAATGTTCGCCTGTTTCATAAGATAAGTAGGCCGGATAAGTGATAATTTTCAAAAACTTATTAAGATTGATAAATGACATGGTGGCTCGGGGGTAAAATGTCGAACTTCCACTTCAGAGTCTCGGGTTCGATTCCCCAATATAGGAAAGTTTTTTTATCAATTTTATTTACGTAATATGAATAATAATGTAATATTACTACAATATTAAGGCAATATTTAATATTTGCGAACATTCATAAGTAATATCCAATATTATATAATAACTTTGTATATATATTTATTAAAATATTATAATAATATTCACTACTTATAGGGTATTCAGTATTTTAGTTGACTGCGTAATCTAATAAATCCCACCCCCATCTTGGAAGGATTTCTTTTAGATTCCTTATGTATAAAAATCGCATAAAGTATACACAAAAATACATATATTTTTGTTAACTTTTAAACCAACGCAATATTGTTGTTCGAATCTTGTCTTTAAAATGTTAAGGAACACGCGCATAATCGACGACTTGTTCAGACGTTTCATTTTGTAATGAACAACAAGCTTTTATCAGATAGCCCCTGTTGCACCTATACCATTTTTAACTTTTAGCATAGATTTTCCCCTGTAATCCGGCGCATTACTCGCTTACTAAAAATGGTTTTTTTCAAGTTTATTGAAAAATAAACATTTTCATTTATTTTCTATTTATTAAAAAAAAGATTAATTTAGACAATGTACATTTGGAAAATATAGAAAAAGTAATTTTAAATATTTAAAAATATTATGTGTTATTAGGGAAATATCGACAAATTTAATGTAAATGATATCTCTGATGTGAAATAAGATAAAAAGTTGCGCTTAAAGCATAAAATGGACAGAAAAATTGTTACCATTTTCCGGTGACCAGATTTTTCGTTTTTGGAACACAAACTCATTTTTTCGAATTTCCTACCAAAATTGTATTTTGGGTGTGTAATTAAGTTTCTGAGCTTCCCTCCACCTATATAAAATTTTTCTTCTGCATCTGAACTTCATTTGAACAAATTTTTCAAATTTACCGAAAACTGCTATCGAGAAATGAGAAATTTTAAAACAAAAAATCTTTGATTGTGCTAATATTATATATCAAATCTTTATCTAATAAAACTTTTCTTTTAGAGATTTGAATTCTGCATCAAAATAATATATATAATTGTATGTTTGAGTATGAGTTTTCAATATTCAATATATTAATTTTAAAATTCGACTGAAAATTGAACATTTTTCCAAGGTGGGACCTTCTTCATTTTGGGGGGTCAAAAAATTATTATTTCAAATCCAGCAAACTTCAATGGAAATCGCATCCTTGATGTAAAAGAACATAAAAAATGGTATTTAAAGTGCAAAATGGGGAAAAAAAAATTTCACCAATTTCCGGTACTCAAATTTCACGTTTTCGGAATACAAACAGAGCATATGGAGGAGCATTTTTTTCAAATTTGCCTCCCCAATCATATTTTGAGAACATAAATAAATTTCTGAGTTTCCCTCCATTTATATAAAACATTTTTTTTAATCTAGGTTTCATTCGTTGTCTAGATTTATGCGCCGCATGCATTTGGATCATAATTTTTTTTTTTCGTTATACCCTATCCCATATATAAAAATATTACATTATATTCCCTATTACCGCATAATATTAAATAATATTCCGCGTACATTATTTAATATTATACGTTAATAAAGTCATTAGTAGCAGAATATCAAAATTGTTTAAAAAAATTTTAAAGACAAGGTTTCTATAATAATATCGTCGCCTTATTAGTTTAAACTTTAACAAAATATCTTAAGTCGGTAAATATCTTTGATTACGCAATATCGTTTTAAATGATTATTTTCAAAGTTCGTCTTAATATCATTAAAACAAAATCAGCTTAATTTAAAAGAATTCAAATAAATAGCATGTATTATCACTATACGTGAAACAATTTGTACAGTTTATAGTGCTTAATATCTACTAATCTACAAGTGAAATATCAACGAAGTGAGTTTTGGATTTGACATGCTTTATAATATTATTCCTGAAAAACATTCACTGTGTATAATTGTGGATTTAAAAGTTGATTAATGTCTCACACATATCTTATTCTAAATTAACGTGATATTATACTAAATACAATATATAGACGTGGATTTAAAATTTACACAAAAAAAATTAAATAATTAACTTTAATTTTAAATAAATAATGAAATGTTAATATATTAACATTTCACAAGATATAATTTCACGTTTTAAATAATAATTCATTAATCCTAAGTTGATAAAATTTGCTAGTTTTTAATTTGAATATTTTAGTCAAATTTATCAAAAATTTAATTTAATTTTAACAAAATTTAAATTTAAAGTTTTAACTCGAAAAATGCAATCTCAAAGTTAAAATTTTAAATAATAATATACACATACAATATGATTTAAAGTTAATATTTTTTTAAATAATTCATAAATGTTGCACTGCAGCTATTAATAAAAATATTATTTTGTATATTTTTTTATGTAAATGAATTAAACATTTAAACGATGTAACAAAAATGTATGTTAAAACATATTTTATATTAAATGATTAATCTTTAAATTACAATTTTAAAGATTGATAACCCTATAAGCAATGAATATTCATGAATATTAAACAGATTTAAAATAATTTTACTATAATATTCACACAAATATTATTGTAATATTTCTGTAACATCGAATATCCGGTATTTCGTAAAATAAATCGACCAACCAAGTGGTAATTCTCAATAACTTATTAAGAGTCGTAATCAACGCGGTAGCTCGGAGGTAAGATGTCGGAATTCCACTTTTTGGCGGATCGGGATCGATTCCTATATATAGGAAAAATTTTTATCAATTTTATTTACGTACCATAAAAATTAATGAAGCATTACTATAATATTAAAGTAAAATATCAATCGGTTTCACTAGAATTAGTATTCTTTTAAATAATGTTTAAATGAGAATGCATTAATGTTTATTATTATATTCACGCGATTTTATCAATTTGTGAAATTGTTATTTTTAACAATTGGACTGACTTACTTCAATATTTTTGTGATTTTTTGTCCAGTGCTTTCGATGTGAAAAAATCATTAAAACTATTGAAAAACTATTACAACCGTAAAATGCATATATTTCTCCCGTTTATAAAGAATCGAATAAAACTGATTAGAAACATTAAGGTGATGCTTAAAGTCTGCTGTGACAGAGTTAGTGTATTTTTAAAAATTATTCCAAATATATTTAATTAATTTCTGTAATTGATACAAAATTTTGCATACAAATTCAATTTTATTTATTTATAAAATTCTCTCACGTTGCAAGAATCGGATGAATTAATTTCAACTGTTAATTCATAATTTTTTCAATAAAAATAAAGAATACACTAATTTAGTAATTAACGCTTTAAGCATCACCTTAATTCGTTAGAATTGACATTTCACCTGAAGGTGATAACTCAAGTCTGCTTTAACGGAGTTAGGGTGTTTTTAAATATTATTTTTTTGTTATTGAATTTATTTTTAAGTAAATATTCAGACGATTCTTAAATAATAGGAGAATATTGTATTAAATAACAAAATGGTTTTAATGATATAATTTTTCTTAATTTACGGAACTTTACGGAAGTTTTTTCTTCCACCTCAAAAACTATTTCCGTACTTACAGCAATAATTAATTCACTACAAAATATATTTTATGCAAAAAAATATTTTCCCACAGTGAAAGAATCTTCTGAATATTTTAACCTCAATTTTTAAGTTTTCATAACAAATATATTTAAAATAACCCTAATCTAATAAATAACGCTTGAAGTATCACCTTAAGGTATTTTTTTACAATTTGAGATATTATGATTAATAACAAGTGGATTGAATTATTTCAATAATTTTTATGATTTTTTGTCCGGCGTTTTTGACGTGACAAAAAGAAACGCGGGACAAAAAATCATAAAAACTATTAAAGCCATAATATATTTCTCCCATTTATAAAGAATCGATTAAAACTGATTAGAAACATTAGTTCATTATTACGAAATAAATAATTAAAAACACCCTAACTCCGTGACATTACAACTAACATTGCACCTTAAAACGATATTTAATAACTGCGGACATTCGATGTTACTGCAACGTTACAATAATATTCATATTCAATATTCAATATTACAATAACGTTGCATAAATATTTAAACAATATTTAAAAATATCATTACAATATTCTAATAATATTCACTGCTTATAGGCAAGTGTATAATATAATTCCATATTATTACATATACAAACACATAAATTTATTTCAGTAATAAAATTGTGTCTGCTATATAATACGTATATTGTGATTATTGACATATATATGACGTCATATTATTACTATAAGGTAATAACGTCCATAAAAGTACGATAAACACACAATAAGAAAAGCACCAAAGAATTGGTTATGCACCTTACAAGTCGCACGAATATAACGAACGTTTGAAGAGGAATTAATAAGGGTAGCATCCAAAGAGCTGTAGAATGGAAGATAAAATTGTAGTTTTCACTATACATATATTTTTAATGAAGGATGTGATCGTCAATACAAGAAACGCTCGGTCGGATAGACTATTGCAATGTATATCACAAAGAGTTACAAAGAAACTACAATTAGATAAAAACAATTAAAAATAATGATAAATTTTCAATCGCCTTTCACATCGTCACCAAACACCAAATTAATAGATTCACACGGACACGTGACGGCATATCTTGCTGCAGCGTTTCACACTCTCTCTATGTTTCTCTCGCACTCTCTTTGTTTTATCCATTAAACATCTTTTCATTCAAATATTAATTGTTAACACGTTTTTAGGTACACGATCATTTCCTCGACTTTTAGATAATATAACATTATTATAATATTGCGTATTTATTTATAACATATATTTTGTCTTGCAACTCGTGAATGCTTTTGCGCATTCGTATCGTTTTATATCAATTTCAAATATTTATTTTAAGAAAAATAATGCAACTTCTGGTTTCTCAACATTTATTTTGTTCATTATTAAACCGTTAACATTTTTCATGGAAATCAATGTTAAGAAACAAGATGTTAAGTAATAATTTTTTCTTTTTAAAGTAATCAATCGGTGTTGACCTTATTAACACACTTTTAACCGAATAATTTGCCAAATACGTTTCTTGCTAATAAGTTATATATATATAAAAATAAACGACAATTTGCATATAAATTTTATGTCAATGATAACTAAAGTCTGAATTAAAAACGAATATATTGACAATTTCAACATCTTTGAGATTCAACAAATCAAAATATTCCGAAATATACATTTAAAATACGATATTGGTTGCTTTGTTTTTGTCAATTCATCCATTTCTTCTCTCCAAGTTAACAAGAAAATGAGAGAGAGAAATCATTCGCTAAATATATATATAAATTCATAGATTTGCTTATATAAATTCTTAACTTTTTAATCATCGCGCGCGCGCGCGTTCTCTATTTCTTATCAATCTATGTGTGGTGTTCTTAACCGTTTTATGTAGTACCCGACATTACAAATAAGTTTATCAAATAAAATATACGCGACTTTCGACAGCGACAATAATTATAGCAGTATTAATAATATTATTCATTGTAATAGTAATCAATTAAATTATAATAGCGATAATAATTATTACATTATAACATTAATAAATCTATATCGCAAATATATTTTTATTTATAATTGCTATTGTAATAAAATCGACTAATAATAATACGTGGAAGAAATTAGAAGAAAAAAAAGTAAACGTGCATCTTATGTTCTGTATTATGTCGTAATAGAATCTCGAAGAATCGTGATCGACGCGGTCGTTGCGTCACTGATACAAATCCTGTATATTCTTTGTAACAATTTTTCGTTAAAAACATTCAATGTAAAATCTGTAAACAAAAATCGATATATAGAAGAAAATCAATGCAGTTATTGGAACAAATTCGGGATGAAGCTGCATTTTTGAAAAAAAACACACAGACATACACGTTGCGAACAGTATCGCGATAAAAATAGGATACGACGACTGCGAAAAGCAAACGAATTGAATACACTTTTGCATGACGGATCGATTATGAAATTTGGGTGCAACGCAACAACAATCGCCGTATTATCTTTATCGAATAACGTTTTTAACACTGGGAATTAATAACGCTTGTAACAAATGTGTCAAATAATCGTTTGCTAGAAAATAGTCAAATTCCCAATGCTTCCAAGTACATGTCATTTTATCACACGTGTTCCTCGTCGTTAAATGGAGGACCAATACTGCTTCCGGTTTGTAAAAACATATCGACGAAAGCTCAAAACGAAACGGAAGATGAGACATTCTAGCTTAATATTAAACTTAGAAAATGTTACTTTTTATTGATTTTTTTTTGTCTTTTTATAAATTTTGACGACATAACAATCTTATATAACGTAGCGGAAGAAAAAAATCGGATAAAAAGGCATTTTTTTTAATTGATTTTTTTCCTGCGTACACAAATTCTTGGTAAATATATAATTTTCGTGTACCTCCTTACGAGGTACACATCTATGTATATATATTTATATATTTATCTATGTATATTTATGAAACATACGTCAATTAACGCTTATAATTACACTTACTTTATAATCGAAAATAAAAGTGATAAAGTCTATTAGAAATTTGAAAATAAAATTTATCAAATATCAATTTTTTTTTGCGTGATTAGTTAATAACTTTCTTTTACTAATGTGTATCCCAACACCGAATAAAGTATGAATCAATAAACAACATAATTAAAATGATTTTCAATGAAAAAAAAAGAAAAAAAATGAATGCAATAAAATCTTTAAACATTTAAACTTCTTTCGTAACATTGTTTCTCTAGTTTGTATAAATATTTGTTGCATTCGTGCGCTCTTTCTATCTATTTTTCATAGTGATTCGTAAGGAAATATATCAAGTTTGTTCCGCAAAATATATTTTCTGTGCACAAATTATTTATATATATATATAAATTATATATATGCATACCTCGTTTGGTCATAATCGAAATAATTGCTTCTGTCGAAGTTCAATTAACAACAATATTGTTCAATTATTACATTATTATTACAATTATGTGCCAAACCAAAAATTGTTAGACAACGCACCATCGGAATAAGATACAGTTTTGGTGATATTGCGAAAACTATCTACATTACTTGGATTTGCGAAACGATAGACATTTAAAATACTAACAAACAACTCTGTCTGTTTATAAAATTTAAATATTTCGAAAATCCAACTTTAAACGTAACGTATCGTAACTAATTATGTAAATATACAGCATTATTAGGCTGGCGAAATATATAATAATTTTGCAAAATATCAACGATATAAGCGATTAAGTGCCTATTAATGATTTCATAAAATACCTCCTAAGAATGCATCATATTTTTGAACGTGAATTCAAGACACGCTTTTTCGTCAGTGGCGCGCAGTTGATTTCTAGAAATGCATGCGCCGAATGACGTTTTGGAAATACATTCGTAGCTGTTCAGTAGCGAACGTTACTTCATATAAGTATATAAATATAGACATTATCTGTGCAATGTTTTTAATATAAAATACATCTCTCATCTTAATCGAAAATTATGTACAATATTTCAAGTTTCCAAGGCACGATTCAATCCTAATTTCCCTTCGATCGTGATTTTTATTCGCGTAGCTTTGTACCAATAAAAATATTTGACATTGAAGGAGAGAAAGCGTGCACCGCGTACCAAGAAAAATAATTTACGGCGCCTAAATCACAAATAACCTTCGCCAATCGAACTACTTTGCATGCCTCGAATGAAGCACATTTTGAAATGAGAATTTGCTTGATCGTGGAGACTTCCGATTAATGTGCGTAACATATTTTTCTATATTAACACATATTTCGTAACAAAACGTTCATGCAAATTCTCGAAAATGTCTAAAACTGTTCAAAAACGTCAAAATTCAACATTTATAGATAGATTTCGTTACAACTTGTCCTTGTTCCGTACAAAGTGAATAAAATCTAACGCGGGATAAATTTGCATCGTCGTAAATTTACCTCGACTAAATGCAAAAAAATCAATAACAAAATATATAATAAATCGCAGCAATTCGTATCAATAGAATTTAAATTAATATCATTACATAAACTCCGTTAAATTACAATCAAATTTAATGTCCGTCGACGTTTCAATCCAAAAATTTCAATTTTTGTGTAACTTATTTTCCTTGGTACTTGACGAAGACAGGCAGACAGGCAGAAATCAATCGTATGCATAGACAAAGTGGAGAAATGGAACACTGAAACTCTTGAGGCGAATAGAAATATCCTCATCTCGGACAAATGAAAACGTTAAAGTCGTGTAAATTTGGAAAGGAGTAGCCAAATGTGAAAACCAAGAACTGCGATAACGTGAAAAGTGAAGAGTGACTAGATGAAAGCGAGCAACGCTGCGCTGTCTTCACCGCGTGGTGACGCCACTTCTGTGGATCAATCAAAATGCATATTGCGCCTGTCAGGTGTCGCTGCTTGCGTGTAATACTCGTCTTGTTCACCACCGAGACCGATCATCTTCAATCGAAGAAAACCAGGTAAAATCAAACTGGTTTCAACGAGATTGATAGCGTTACTGCTTGTTCAATTACGAAATAAAATTCAAATAAACTTCTGATGCCATTAAAAATAAAACATTTCGAATTTGATTAAAATATAGCATACTGTACTCAAAATGTTTTACCTTGCACTACGATTCAAAGAACTCGATAAAAATTATAGTTAGATACTTTTTCTGAATAAAAAAAACTAAATTTACAGGCCCCCGAAGTCGTCTGATGCTCGAATCCAGTCGCCTTCGTGCCAATTCGAAATAAAAATGAATAATGATGGCAAAAATGAATCGCGGCGTATGAAACTTATGTTTCGTATTTAAATTCAATTAAAATACAGAAATGTGGTAATATTTTTTTAAAAAACTAACAAAGAAACTGTTTAATCGAGAAGAGAAATTGATAGCTTTTAAAAAACTAACGAAGCAATTATTAACACATATCGCGATTCAAAATTCGCGCAATTATTTATTTTGATTCCATCGGCTCAACTCCAGGGTTTAGCCGAAACGAAAAACATCTTATACTTCGAAAAAAAAACACAAATTACTACCCCGGTTGACATCGCGAGAATAAACTTTAAAAAATTAAAAAAATACTCATCGATCTCCTCAAAGAACTCGCAATTATTTAAATTCGTAATAATATAAATATTACAACAACAATAAGACAGTAATTCATCATTTGTCAAAAGCATATCGACCGAAAGTGATTTCCCCGTTCCTTTCTTCTCAGTCTGCCGACGTTCGACGCAAGATACGCGCAGCCAAGGAAGAGTTCGCCGGAAAAAAGTAGCTTTAAAATCAATCCTATCAAAGCAGACAGACAGACGATCGGCTCCGATGAAGCCCAGTATTTGTTCCCGGGAGTAGCAGGACGCAAGGACCGAAAGAAACGTGGCGGTGTCCCAAGAGCGTGCTTCTCTCGGCGGAACAGCAGTTTCCGAGGAAATTAAGGAGGAAGGTAGAAGCCGAAAGGCATGACGCAGTCCTTGGGCATGAAACAGTCGTGGACGGTCTTCATGTGGTTCTTCATTTTGTCCGGCCGGGAGAATTCCTTGCCGCAGACCGGACAGGGGAAGACCTTGCGCTGGTGGCCTTCGTGGTAGAGGAATGCGTGTCGCTGGAAGCTGTACTTGTTCTTGAAGGTCTTCTGGACGTCGAGTTTGGCGCACTCGGTGCACTGGTACACGCCCTCGGAGATCGAGGCGTAGCGGAACAAGTTGAGCCCTCTGACGGACATTTCCGTAAGCTGCTCGGCCGGGTCCTGGGATTGCGAGGTGGCGCGGCGGCGCATGCGCCTTTTAGGCACCTGTCGCGTGGGAGCGGACATCGCGCTGGCCGCGCCTCCCGACTGCTGCACGGGAGTGCCGCTGTTGTTGTTGTTGCTCGAGCTGTTGTTGTTGTTGTTCGTGCTGATGTTGTTGTTGTTTTGGAGGCCCGTCCTGCCGATAACCGGGGAGGACGAGGCCGAGACAGTGCGGGGCGAGGGACTGTTCGAACACGTGTTCGTGGTTGACGCGGTAGATGGCGTGCTGCACGTCGGCGGCGAGTTCAGCGGGCCCGACGAGGTCCGGCCGGGGGACTCCGTCCGACTTTGTCCGCTTCGTGCTTTCTCTTTCCATGATTCGTTCATCTCGTTCTTCACTCCGCTCGATGAATCTGAAGACAATAATGCGGGTTTAATTGAGGTTCTTTTGAATTGATGTTTAGAGGACGAACGTTTTATTTGAAGTAGAACAAATATGAGATGTACGATAATTTAAAATAAAAGTGTTGCTATGGTTCTATGATTTAATGTGCTAGAGACGAAATCAAATGTATTGTGGGTAGTTGTTAATAGCAGGAGTGATGTAGAATTTTTTTTAGGATTTAAATTTGAAATTTGAAATTTGAAATATTGTAAAATTAGTTGTATAACCTCCTGTTATTAATCTCTAGAAGAGAATTAAATAATAGAAATGTATCAAAAGTAACTCTCCAGTCTATATATGACAAATAATTTTTTTTCTTTATAGAAATAATTTTGAAATATGTAATAGATATTATGAACGTATTAAATTCATTTGAGTTATTTCTATATTTGCAATTATAACCTGTTGGAAGTTTGTTCAAAAAACATTTTATGTAATTTCTATTTTTATTTACAGTCATATAAATTATATAAAGACTGAACAGAGGAAATTCGTTATATAACTAAATGATACATGCGACATTTTGCATATAATTACATTAATACGAATATTTAATCAAATTACATTTTAAGGCTTTTTTTTCTACGAAATAATTTTTAATATTTTACTGAAAGCAACTATAGTAGTGTTAACTGACTGTATTTTTGTTCGGCAATATACTTTTTATGATTCAAGCAATTTTAATCTCAGATTATTGTACAGTTATTTGAAGTATGAAAACAGATTTTTAAAATAGAAGACATTTTATGAATTGTGGAAAATTTTTGAATGATTTTCATAATTTTTTCTCTCCAAATATGTTAAACAATGTGTCATTGCATTGGTTTATCAATGCATTTTTGAGATAAACGAAACATTTCAAAAATTTAATCTTACAGACTTACAATGTCGAAATAAAAATAAAAATAAATGCTCTCATTGCTTACATCAACTGAATATCAGTTTTCACAACTATAGCTTATTTTTCTCAACATAATATTTAAAATGAACACATATAAAAAGCGATATGAATTCATAGCAATAATTTGTATTCTTCCTACGTCTAGTTATTGTTACCTTAGTATCTTTATTATTTATTATCCATAAATTGCTTGTACGTACATAAAAATAAAACATAATTAGTTTATGTAATTTTCAAAATACAAACTATCTAATATATGAGAATATTTATGATTTGCAACAAATTAGAACATTATGTTATTCAAATCAAAATACACGGAAAGAAAAATCTTGCAAATGTAATATAGAAAGAGTTTAAGATTTTCAAAAGTAATTCTCTGCAAAATTGGATACAAATTTTAATGAAATTGCCTCAAAAATGTATACAATTTAAGTACAACGTGATGTTTTACCAAAAAGAAAGGTTTATCATTATTTAAGCCATTCTGTCCATTAAAATCGTTTTATTTAGACTCATTATTGCCCCACTCCGCACCTTCTGATAAAAATGACTTCTACACCACTTTGGTAAATGTCTCTAACAAATGACCTATCGAGAGGCGTGGCCTATAAGCGAGAGATATTTACCAAATTGATATTGAATTTTTAATTTATATTATAATATAATAAAACTTGTAAGAATTTTCTTTCCGCGCACAACGCAAAGAATTTTAAATTTCAATTCAAATGCTAAAAACGAATGTTTTTACACAATGTTCATAAAATACAATGAGGAACTCAGGGAAATAAAATCTAAATTATAATCAAAACAGTGTAAAATTGTACAATTTTTTAATGAATTGCGCCACAACATGTGCATAATTTTTATATCATATAATTTGTGAAAAATGCTACACATGATTACATGTGTAATTACATCTAAGTAAATTATTATTCATACATACATACATATAAGCGTGCGTTTAAAGGAATTGGAAGTCTCCATAAAAGCTAGTAAATATTTCTAAATTTTTACTAATGAACGTCAATACAAAAAAATTAATTTCAAACCGAACAATGGACATTTTAAGTATTTTCAGTCAATTTTTTGATAAATTCTCTTGACAAGCATCTATTTTGCATTAGCTTATTAACATTCATCAGTAAAAACGTAATCGAACGCGAGGTTCTTTTACTAATTTTCATGTTTGACCTGAATTGCAGCACGTATAAATCTACATACAAATGAAAAGAAAAAAAATAACAATCAAAATGAAAATTAAGTCTTAAAATAAAATAATTCAAAATCGTATGCAATTCGATTGCATCTCTCTTGATTATTTTCAAAAAGAATTCGTTCCACCTAAAACGTAATCAAAATTTGTATGTATAATAACCAAAAAAACAAATAACATCATTATTTGGAACATAAATTGTATAAAATTGCTCAACGTAATTTTGTATAGAATAAAATAAGAATTTGAAGTGTCATTCAACAAAAATGAAAATCAAATGTATATATAATAAACTCGAAGAACCAAATGTCATATATAATATTCAAATCTGAAAACAAACGTATAATTTTTTGATTTGTAAATTCAAATTCTCGAGGATTAGTTTTCTCGCCAAAACTGTCCAAAAGGTAAATATATATTAATTATACTTTGCAAATAAAAGAAACCACAAATCAACAACGTGTACGCAAACATGCAAAACAAAAAGTATAGATACCTTAATATTTAATCAACATGGTCTTTTCGGTTTTTGTGATTGCTCGATCAATTCAATTTGCAAATTGAAGTGAGTCGGGAGAATGCAACGG